>PVHP010009604.1:0-49757 GCA_004024765.1 Zapus hudsonius
GCGTTCCACTCGGGCTCAGCATTCTTGTTGGCATTCAGTGTTGTGTGTCTTTGCTGAGGTTGGACCTGCATCTGCCATTAGCTCCAGGTCTTCCCAAGTGTTTGCCCCCTGGACCTCCCATCTGGTGACTGTCTCTGTGTCTTCTAGTTGTGTGTTCTTGTGGTTTGAGAGTTCTTGATGCGTCCTACTTACTACTTCGCTAGATGTGTGATCAGCAATGTGTTCCCTGGTTTGTAGTCTGTCTTTTCATCCTCTTAATAGGGATGAAAGAGGAGAGGAGAAGAGAAGGGAGGGGAGGGGAGAGAAGCAAAAGCTTTAATTTTGATCAAAAACAACTTTTCAGTCTTTTAATAAATATTTTTATTTTTTAATTTGACAGAGACAGAGTCAGAGAGAGCATGGGAGCACCAGGGTCTCCAGCCACTGCAAATGAACCCCAGATGCATGTGCCACCTTATGCATCTGGCTTGATGTGGGCACTGGGGAATCGAACCCAGGTCATCAGACTTCGGAAGCAAGCACCTTTAACCACTGAGCCATCTCTCCAGCCCAGTTTTCTTAGCGGATCATGATTTGGTCATGTTCAAGAAGCCTTCACTCTCCGACATTCGAGGGCTTTCTCCTATGTGTCTTGCTAAAAGATTTTTGTTTTACATTATATGCTTAACTCTTTTAGAGTTAATTTTTGTTAAGGTTTCGGGTTAGTTCGGAGTTCATTTGCTTGTCTTTACACTGGAAAATGGTTTTTCTTCCCTTGAGTTGCTTTGGACCACTGTCTTAATTCTGTTGGCATCCTGTGTGAATCTTCTTCTGGGTTCTTTTCTGCCCTGTAGACCAGTGTCTACTTCTCCAGTAATGCCACACACCTGCATTATTTTTTAAAATATTTTATTTATTCCTTTTCAAGCAGAAAGAGAGAGAGAGAGAGAGAGAGAGAGAACACCAGGGCCACCACCCTGTGGGTCTGGCCTATATGGGACCTGGGGAATTGAACCAGGGGACTTAGGCACTGGAGGCAAGTGCCCCAACCACTGAGCCATCTCTCCAGCCCTCCATCTGCATTATTGAAGCTCTCTAATCATCCTGCGCTTGAAGGTGCTGGCACCTCCCCTTTGTTCTTCTTTCACAGGTTGGTTGGCGAGCCCAGCTCCTTCCCATCTCTGAACTAACTCTACAACACCCTTGTCCATGGCCAGAAAACGTCCCGCTGGTATTTCAAGAGGAAGTGCATTAAACGCAATGTATTTTTGAGAATTAACATTTTTGCTGTTAAGTCTTCAAATTCATTAACATGATACCTCTCTCAATTACTTAGTTCTTTATTTCAGCAGGAGAGTACCGTTTTCAGGATATCAGTCCCGTGCATGGTGTCTCAGGCTTACACTGTATATATTTTTTTAATATTTTATTTATTCATTTTCAAGCAGAGAGATGAGAGAGAGAGAGAGAGAACACCAGGGCCACTACCTTGTGGGTCTGGCATATGTGGGTCCTGGGGAATTGAACCGGGGCCTTAGGCACTAGAGACAGGTGCCTTAACCGCTGAGCCAGCTCTCCAGCCCAATGCTGTATATTTTTAATTTCAGTTTCTGTATGTTAAGTTCTAGTGTCTGTAGATGAAATTGACTTTTGTTTGCTGATCTGTCTTGGGATCTTGTTGTACTCACTCACTAGATATAATAGAGGTGGGTCTAGACCTTTAATTTTGTTTATAGCTTGCTTGGGATTTTCTACATAAGCCATCACTATACTTGAAATGAGTTTCTTGTTGATGAAATGTAGTTGGGTTTGAATTTACTTTATTTTACTTTGTAACATAAGGGCTGCAGGAGGTCATCAGTGTCCTCCCCTATTGCTCTTCCACACCTTTGATTACTGGAAATCAAGCACAAAGACTAGTTCCCTTGGTAAAACTTCTTAGATCTCTCTTTTTTTTAAATATTTATATTTTATTTATTCATTTTCAGAGAGAGAGAATGAGAATAAGGGCCACCTCCTTGTGGGTCTGGCTTATGTGGGTACTGGGGAATTGAACCCGGGGCCTTAGGCACTAGAGGCAAGTGTCTTAACCGCTGAGCCATCTCTCCAGCCCCTTAGATCTCTTTTTACCTGCTTCATCTGAGCAGGTCTTGATTCCTTCATTTTTGAGTAATGTTTCACCAGTGATGCTTTAAATTAAGTTCTTTTTCCTAGCATTGGAAAGTGTGTGTCACTTAAGCCTAGCCTTGCTAGCGTCTTACGAAATAATCCTGTGCCATTTGAACTGGTGTTTTTCCTCTTGTAGATAACACATCATTTTCCTCTCGTTGCTGTCAAGGTTTTTCTGAGCCTTTCATTTTCAGAATTTTCAGTATGGTATGTGGGTATGCGTCTCTCCCACCTCATCCTTTCCTGTTATCTTGCCTCTGTTTCCTGCAATCTTGCATCTGTGGTTAAGCACGGTAAATACCGAGAATGTCCTGACTGATGGGTTTTACAGGTATGGAAGGAATGTGCAGATGCTCTAGTTAATGGAAAAACCCTGTAAAACTTCCCCGAATTGTGATGTATGTTTGTAACATTTTAAAGGACCTGCTGGGACTTGGCTGGGCGCCCAATTGCCTCTGTCCTGCCTGAGGATACGCATTGAGCCCCAGCGTGCTTGGTAATTTTCCATAAAACCCTTTGCGTGTTGCACAGGAGAATTGGTCAGAGTCTTCTTTTGGGTCTGGGGTCTTACACACTGAACAAGCAGGACCTGTGGAGTGTCCACAGTGTTTGCAAAGGTCACCGGCACTGGACCATCAGGACACAGGAATGGGGGTTGGGGTTCCTCCAAGGAGCCAGAGTCCTCAGAAGCAGGCACATCTGGCCTCCCTGAGCTGGGCAGAGCCTGCCCTCTTTGGGCAGGGTGTGCCTCTCTCCATCCAGCCCACCTCCACAATATCCAGCTCAGAGTTCCAGGCCGTTTCACTGGTGGTGCTTTCCTGAGCTGCAGCACATATGAAAGAAGGAAGGGCAAAGGCTGGTGTGTGGGGAGGTAATCAAGTTCACTGTGGACTTCTCTGGGGGATGCCAAGAAGAAAGACCTGATGAGATATGCCATAGGTCAAGGAGAGGTGAGATTCCAAAGTCCTCAGGCACCTCAGATCACAGATGTCATTAGGATGCAACGTGGGCCTAGGGAGCTGGCTGTGAGAAGAGGGGCCGGGAAGAAAGAGTTCCCACAAGTGACAGACGCATGCAGAGACATGAGTTCAGACATGGCAGCGAGCTTCCTGAGGAAATATGTGGATAGTAAATCTAAACCTGACTGAGAGTGTAGGGTGGGCGGGGTGACAAGGAAGACATGGCCACAGAGACTGTGGAGAACTTGGTTGATTAAGCAGGGGAGACACTTACTGACTTGCGAATTGGAGACAGCAGCTGTTGGTACGGCATCTTCGTGAAGAAGCAGCTCAGGGTAACAGGAGTCACCGGACCCTGAAGCTGGGCAGCCTGGATTCAACCCCAGCTCTGCCCATCTGGAACTCCATGATCACCGGCAGGTAGCTGGCCTTTCTCATGCTCCTATAACAGAGAAAACAAAGACTACTATTTCATGGCACTCAGCAGGTGAATTATCTGGGACACAGAGGGAAGGGTGCTGTGATGGTTTGATCCAGGTGTCCCCCACAAACCTATGTGTTTTGAATTCTTTTTTTTTTAACAGATCATCCAGTTTATTTATTTTTTTTAATTTTATTTATTCATTTTCAAGCATATCAAGAGAGAGAGAGAGAGAGAGAGAGAGAGAGAGAGAGAGTGCACCAGGGCCACCACCTTGTGGGTCTGGCTTATGTGGGTACTGGGGAATTGAACCTTGGGCCTTAGGCACTGGAGGCAAGTGCCTTAACCACTAAGCCATCTCTCCAGCCCTGTTCTGAATTCTTGATCCATATCTGATGGCAATTTTGGAATCTTGTTGGGGGCAGGCTTATGGGTGTTATAAGCCAACTTCCCCTTGCCAGTGTTTGGCACACCTTCCTGCCACCGTTTGCAGTACTGTGGTGGGGGTGATGTCTACCCTCTGCTCATGCTGGTATTTTCCCTGCCATCATGGAGTTTCCCTGTCTGTAAACCAGAAAAAAAAAAAAAACCGTTCCTCCTATCGGCTGCTTTTTGTTGGGTTCTTTGTCACAGTAACGGAAAAGCCGACTCTAATGAGTGGAAAGAGTTTCATTAAGTTAAGAGATGCAGCCGAGAGGAGCTGGGACAGGCTGGTCACCTGGCCCTCTCACAGCAAGAAGGGTAAGAAAGCACGGGGGATGGGGGGAGAGCAGCAGCATGAGAAGACACTCGGATCACAGGGCACGCACACTCGGGAGGGAGGCGGAGGTAGGAGGATCCCTGCTGTGAGTTTGAGGCTGGCCGGGGATTATGGAGTGAGTTCCAGGTCACTGGGCTAGAGTGACACCCAAGAGAGGATTCTGGAAGTGTTCACAATAAAGAGCTAATGAATACTGGAAGGGATGAATACAGTTAGCTTGATTCAAACATTGCGCAAAAAGCACATGCATTGAAACATCACATTTTATTCCATTAATATGTACCAATTCAATTGTTGTTGTTTTCTTTTGTTTTGGTTTTTGAGACCAAAACAAGGCTGGCCTTGAACTTGTGATCCTTTGGTTTCAGCCACCTAATGATAGGCATGTGCTAACACGCCTAGCAATATGCCCAAGTTTTATGTCTTTAGGTACTAAAATTTTTGAAAAAGTGGCCAGGCATGGTGGGGTAAGCCTTTAATTCCAGCACTAGGGAGGCTGAGGTAGGAGGATCACCATGAGTTCAAGGCCAGCCTAGGACTACAGAGTGAATTCCAGGTCAGCCTAGGCTAAAGTGAGACCCTACCTCAGAAAAAAAAAAAAAAAAAGCAACAGCAAAAATATAGTTTGGGGCTGGAGATGTAGCTCATCGGCAGGGTGATGTGGGGGGCTAAGGTTCCATCCCAGCATTACTGTGTGCATACACAGCTGTATTAAAATGAAGATTGTAGAGTCACACATTAAAATTCAAATCAGGGCTGGAGAGATGGCTCAGCGGTTAAGGCACTTGCCTCCAGTGCCTAAGGCTCTGGGTTCAATTCCCCAGGACCCACATTAAGCCAGACCCACAAGGTGGTGGCCTGGGTGCTCGCTCTCTCTCTCTCTCTCTCTCTCTCTCTCTCTCTCTCTCTCTGTGCTTGAAAATGAATAAATAAAATATAAAAAAAATTCAAATCAGAGCCCCAAGGTTACCAGTGACCTGTGTGTCTACATCCCACCACGTGCTTGGCTTCTTCTCTTTCCACAGAGGGGTGTGAGGCAAGCAGGGACACCTGAGGAGGAGGGCAGAGTGAGCCAGGGCTCAGTAGGATTCAAGGGCATCACGGAGTGGGGGAGTGACTGACCTCCTAGAGCTTCTCCCAGCCCAGCTGCTTGCATCAGGGACAAAGTGGAGAGGTTGGGAACTGAGGGCAGAGGTCTCTCCTCTCCTCTGTGGGGGAGGAGCGCTGTTGCGTCAGTGGCTCAGTGAATGACTGGCCTCCTGTCTCCATCTCCACGACCTTCGCATTGGCTTGGAGGCTCTTCCCCTTCTCCCACCTTGATTCTGTTCAGTGCTCACTCTATCCACTCCCTCCTCTCTCCTTCCTCTCCACGTGGACCAGCCTGGACTCACCGAATGGAGTGATGATGGCTGAAGAAAGCCCAGTCTCTCCAGCAGACAAGCCAGCAGGTGGAGAGCTGCTGGACCAGCCTTCACCTTGACCTCTGGAAGCCGGATCCAGCTGACCTGGGAGGGGCCTCACTGAGAGTGCCTCTTGTGGGTCAGAAGCTATACTCCGCCCTGACACCTGGGCGCTGTCTGTGTCCCCTCCCTGGGTCGTGACCACAGCACTGACCTGAAGTCTCATGAGCTCTCTTATTGACTTAATGTCTGTTCTTAATTCAATCCGTTTTTAAAATGTGCTACATTTACTCAATTTTTTTCCTTAACAAGAAAACAAAGCCTTGCCAACAATAAACCCAGAGGTAGCCCAGCTCTGTAATCTGCAGCTGCCAGCCAATACAGGAAGAAGATGAGGCCTGTCCCACAGAGCCCAGACCAAGCTGCTGTCTGCCAGGACACGATCTAAATAAGCCACGGCTGCTCTAAGTCAGCAAGTGTCAGGCTGACTTGTTACACAGCAGTAGCTGCCTCTTGAAGCAGATGGGCCATCTTACATGGGTAGCTATGGTAGTTTGAATGTATGTTCCCCATGGATGCAGGTGTTTTATTAAAACAGTTTGCAGCTTAGCTGGGTGTGGTGGCACACGCCTTTAATCCCAGCACTCGGGAGGCAGAGGTAGGAGGATCGCTGTGAGTTCAAGGCCACCCTGAGACTACACAGTGAATTCCAGGTCAGCCTGGGCTAGAGTGAGACCCTACCTCAAAAAAAAAAAAAAACAGTTTGCAGCTTCAGCTCCTAGCAGACCGACTTCTGCTACATGGGGCCATGTCACTGGGGTCAGATCTGAATTCCATCCAAAAGGTGTGCAGAGCAGTCTGAGCTCTGGCAGGATCCCTGCTGCTTGCTTGCCGGTTTGTGTTTATGCATTTGTTTTTTGTTGGCTATTTGGCTGTTTCTCTCTGCTTGGATGTATGGAAGCAGCTACTCTAGCCATTGACGGGTCTTCTCCCCCTGGATCTGTGAGCTTGAAATAAATCCCTTCCTCCCATAAACTGTGCTGGTTTGGATGTTTACCCCAGCAACGTGAAGCTAACTACAACAGTAACAGTTACCCTCTCATTGCTGGGACAAAATATCCAATCAGAAGCAGCTTCTGGAAGGAGAGGGTTCCTTCTCACTTCTGGTTTCCAGGGGAAGATTCCTCATGATGGGAAAACATGGCGGAGGAGACAGCTGGGCATCACATTTTTTTCATCATCAGGGAGGAAGGAGAGCCCACTGGTTCACTAATCCCAAGGCATGCCAAGTGACACACCTCAGGATGAGGCTATGGGGGACATTTATATTCAAACCGCTGTAATGTGCACGTGGGGTATCCTGTGTCAGAAACCACTGTGGGACTCAATAATAATGAGTTAAAAAAATTTTTTAATATTTTTATTTATTTATTTGCAGGCAAAGAGTGAGTGAGTGAGAGAGAGAGAAAGAGAGAAAGGGACAATGGGAATGCCAAGGCCTCTGGTCACTGCAAATTCCAGATGCACAAAGTCATTGAGGACTGAAGAGATGGCTCAGCGGTTAAGGCAAAACCTAATGACATGCAAAGTTGCCCCCTGGCATCCATCCTTCCTTTCCAGGAAAGGGTGGAGACGGTAACATCCGGGTGTTGAAGGACCTGGGCTTCATGGTGAGAAAGTCCCTTTTGTCTTTCTCATTAGTTCTAGGCTCCATGTGTCCTTGACGTGTGATGTGTCCCTGATGCGTGTCCCTTTTCCTTTCAGCAGAGACGACCTGCTTGTCGGCTTTTCCTTTACTGATTTTAGTGTTGTCTTTATTTTATGGCAAGGGTTTGTTTTCTTGTTAAGGAAAAAAAAATTGAGTAAATGTAGCACATTTCAAAAGCGGATTGAATTAAGAACAGATATTAAGTCAATAAGGAGCTCATGAGACTTCAGGTCAGTGCTGTGGTCACGACCCAGGGAGGGGACACAGACAGCGCCCAGGTGTCAGGGTGGAGTATAGCTTCTGACCCACAAGAGGCACTCTCAGTGAGGCCCCTCCCAGGCCAGCTGGATCCAGCTTCCAGAGGTCAAGGTGAAGGCTGGTCCAGCAGCTCTCCACTCTCAGGAACAGGTGTGCTATTGTTGCTATATATTTAAGGCCAAGGGCCAGGCTTCCTGGAAAAGGTCGCCAAGGACACTGGCACCTACCAAGAAGAAAGAACAGGTTTCTACCCACACGCCACTGGGCCTAAACACGTTTGGGAAGCCTAGCATGTCAGGAATCAGTAACTGGCTCTGAACTGTCCTGAGACTGGGACAATGGAAACTCTGCCACTGACTAAGAGGGTTAGTGAGGCGAAGACAAGTTGCATGCAGGGAAAAAACCCACCAGCGGGGTCATCAGAGATGCCAAGAGAAGACAGCGCCAGCCCTGAGAGAGGTGGGCTGCAGGGTACGTCTCTCTAATTCATCTCATTAAAAAATTTAGACTCTATTTAAAGAGAATTCCACTGACCTAATCCTAAAGAGTGGCCTTTGAAGGCAAATGAGGGGAATTATGTTTAGACAGGGAAAGTCCACTGAGGGGCTTGGCAACCACACAGAAATTTCCAGAAAACCTAGGCAAGGTTAAGGGGAGAAGGAAATCAACTAGATAGCATTTCTAAACAGCAACGTTTTGTTTATTCTGTGATTTTTTTTGCTTTGTTTTGTTTTGTTGATTTTTCAGTGCTGGGGCCTAGAACACACACCCTAGGCAAATGCTCCGCTACTGAGTTACAGCTCGGACCCCACTGATGCATTGAGGGAGTGCCACGCCCCCAGCCCTAGGATGTTTTCTAATTGGATGCTTACCTAGGCTCTCTGTGCCTCAGTTTACTCTTCAGGAAAGTGTAGGTAATGACTACCTCCTTCATAGGACCATTGGAACGACTCTAGGATGACACTGGGTGTGAGCGATGGAACTTATCTGTAGCACAGGGTCAACCCTTCCCTCCGGCCGCCCCGTCAAGCGCCCACACAGAGCAGGTGTCAGACAGAACCACGTTGGCTCCCTTATGCAGCGCCCACCACATGAGTCCTTGAACACCCGGTGGTGTTGGCAGGACTTAACAACTGGAGGGCTGTTGTCTTGTTCTCTTCCCCTTCCTTCCATCCATCCATCCCTCCCTTCCCTTCTCTTCCCTCTGGGTCCATGGGTTACTTAGGGGGTTGCAGCGCGCATCAACTCCCCGTTCACCCACGGGAGCTGGGTGAGCAGTGGCTTGGAATAGCCGTGAGACAACGAGAGATGAGACTCTCGGGAGAATGTGGCAATGGGCAGTTCTCATTTTATTGGTAGATAACAGTTGTTTTTATAGAGAAAAGTCAGAGGTAGAAGCATAGGAAGCAAGATATGTGAGAGAATGGTGATATTAGCAGAGGAAATGAAACCTTATTGTTTAGGTTTGTTATTTGCAGTTGGAATAAGTTAGGCTTTGAACTGCTTATCTTATCTCAGGGGACAGCTGTGGCCTGCCTAGGGGCTTTGGAGTTTTCAGGATTGCTAAGATTTACAGGGGCCCTCGGACTTTGCCTCAACTTCCTTATCAGGAGGAGACTGTCCCAGAAGCCTGCCAGACTCAGCAAAACCCTATATCCTCCATGCCACATTAGCAGGGTACCACACTTCCCTTCATAATATAGGCAACTGTCACCTTGTGGGTGAAGCAATCGAGGCAGAGGCAAGGAGACTTGCTAAAGACTGTGGAGCAAGTTCTTATCCGTGGTCACATCCGGCTCAGGACTAGCGCTGTCTTGGCCCCTGGCACGCTGCTTACATTAGTAATGGCTCTTAGTTTCAGTTGTGCAAAGAACCAACTGTATGCCAGGAGCTGGAGTCATTGGGTTTCTCACCTACACCTTACACTCAAGAATGTGACAACTATGGTTTGACATCACTGGGCCGGGCCTCTGTACTGAACATGTGCAGAGCTTTTCTCATCTGCTCCTTCCCTAAGCAATGCAGCCGCCCAGGCAGTGACCCAGCACTGGTCCCGAGCTGGGTAAATATCCTAGGCGAGAGGTGGCAGGCAGGGGCCATGCATAGATCTGTGAAAGCAATGCCATCGTGTACAACGGGCCCAACATGCTCTGATCTGGCCCCTGCAATGGTTTGAATTTCAGCTTCCCCCATGCACTCCTGGGTTTCAGCACTTGATTCCCAGTTGGTGGTGCTGTCTGGGAAATCTGTGAATATGGAGCCTTGCTGGAAGTGTGTCACTGGGGGCTGGCCTTGTCTTCTCCAGCCATGCTTTCTAGAAACTTCCCCTCAATACTGTAAGTCAAAACAGACCCTTTCCTACTTTAAGCTCCCCATGGTCAGATGTTTTTCCAGCAATGAGAAAGTAGCTGATAGAGCATCTGAAGGAGTGGGAAGGTACCTCTGCCGTCCCCCAAGGTCACTGTTTCCTCTTGGGAACTTAACACCACTGTGTCAATTCTCACGACAACTGTCAAAGAATCCAGGGCTCAGGAAGGGTGATGACTCTCCCTGCCGCCAGGCTCCTGAGCAGAGCTTGACACTCATCGCAAACATGCTTGTTGGGCTGGACGGCAGGTTGTTCCTGTCGTGGGGTTCTGGGTCCTTGTTCTAATCTGTCATTTCCAAGCCTGGTCTTCTGGTGGCCTCAGTGGTTTTGAGAAGTGCCCAGCAGGCATCCAGATCTGATATCTGTGGCTGAACCGACTAACTTGCCAGCAGCCTTTTCATGAAGTCCTGCAGGTGGCAGAGAACAGGGACAACAGGGTCACCGGGTAGAGCCACCTGGAGAAGAGAAAGGCTGAGCTGTGGGGTCTGTTTGGACTGGCTAGCAGCAGAAAGATCTGAGAGCTATGCCAAGCCCGGGAGCTGGCACACTCAAGCGGAGAGAGGAAAATTTCCAGAGACTCAACACAAGGTCCTTCCTGGGGAGAGAGCCTTTAAAAGTGAAGCCAGGGCTGGGGTGTGGCTCAGCTGCTAGCATGCTTGCCTAGCATACACAAGGCCCTGGGTTCAACCACCAGCATTACAAATAATAAATAAATAAATAAAGCGAAGCCAGACATGTTCTCAGGGGCAGCCTAGACGGTGGTGGATGTTCACACTCATTCATTCATTCATTCACTCATCCATTCAGCTTCCATTGATTGTACCACCAGGTGCCATGCACTACATGAGGGCTGAGATGAGCACGTGACTCCCCTCTGTGAGTTACAGGAGAAAGAGAAAAGGGACAATGGCCACAGCTGGAGAGGGGCTCTTACAAGAAGCAATGGGTGCCGACCCACCAACGGTCAGAGCAGGATCTACAAGGCCTCCAGTGACCTGCTCACGCTGTACCTTGGTGGGGAAAAGAGTCGGAAGCCAAGGTGGGTTTTCCTTTGGTTTTCACAGCCCCCGCACCCCAGACATTCATGAAGAAGAGGAGGAAGAGGCAGCCTGGTTTGAAACTGTAGAGAGTCCTTGTTCAAGGACTCCTCTGCTCTGCCTAGACGCTCAGACACTGGGACTCAACTCCTTAGGAAACTGGCTTCGGGAGAGTTACCCACTAAGAAGAGAACTCTCTACAGTTTCAAACCAGGCTGCCTCACCTACCTGTGCCCCAGGGAACAAAACTGTGATTCAGGTGATGTGCTAAAGCTGAATCCGGCAGACATCACTAGCACTCGGCCTCATGGGACACTGGAGGTGCCTCTGCCCAGACCTCTCGGCTCACTGGGCTCCTCTGCTGAGCTCTGCCAGTCAAGTAATTGAGGATGTGGGCAGCCTACCCTAAAACCTCTCTCCTTCCACCTCCAGTTTTTGTGTCCTGAGCACATGAAGAGTGGGACTCTGAGAAGAGCTTGGGTCCCTGAATGACTGCTTGGAGCAGGAGCCCACACACCCACCAACACTTCAGTAACTCGGCCAAAGAGAAACAGCCTCACACTGGGTTCAGCCCCACAGACTGGTTTGCCCACAGCAGCCAGCAGTTCTCGCTCTGACTAATATGGCATTTGAACCGTTGCTGCTGAACAAGGAAACCCTTCCAACGCCTTAGAATCTCTTAGCTCTCCCTGCCTCGGTCTATTTGTGACATGTCAACACAAGAACATGCAAATTTTAAGCTGAAAAACTAGATGCATGCCAGCCCACATCTAGGCTACTGCCTGTCAGTGCTCAGAGACACAAGAAGAGAGGGTAGGAGGACCTGGGCATGTGAGAACAGAATGCTGGAAGAGACGGAAGCTTGGCACTCAAAGCAGGGAACAAAGATCAGTTTAAAAATGTTGGACACAACGTGTGGCTGAACCTCTAAGTCAAACGCTCACCTGTTTAGAGACTCAGCCAGAACACAGGGGACACTGTTAGTTACAAAAGTGCTACCTTAAGGAAGTGGCTGAACCAGGTTAGGCAGGAGGGGGGCACCTGGATGGGGGGACAGCCTGTCAGGCAAAGCCCCAGGGAGCAGAAGCATTTGCTCCCATGAGCCAGAGCCCCACACCTGCTGAGATGGAAACCCTGGGGCTCCCCTCACGGAGGGAGGCACCTTGGTGGCCTTTACAGAAGTGATTGAGCTCAGCTGGGAACTTCCTGGGGCATCAGGCAGGTGCCTGAGCGAGCTCGGGCCACTTGGGCTCAGTGGGGAAGGTGATGCAAGAGAAGGGGATTGGTAAAGGGTGAAGGATGGGAAGGAGTGCCTGAAATCATCCGTCAGAGCGAGGACATTAACAGACTCGGAAGATGATGGGGGAGGCGGGCTCCAGCCCACAGTGCCCATAGATGGCTCACTTCACCACTGCCCGGGGGTGGCTCCTCATGGTCCCTGCTGTTGGGGAGCAGGGTAAATAAATGCCAGCGAGCATTCATAGTGTGAGGCTGTGAGCCCAGCAGCCGCACAGACACACTGGGTGAGTCAGGCTTCCTGGGTGAGGAGCAAGGATGAGAGCCTCCAGATCCTCAGGCGGAGCTGATGGTGATGTGTGTGCCCATATAGGTACCACACACATGAGATCGATATGGGTGGCCATCCTGTCTGTGGGTCGGAATCCAGCCAGCAATTCACCAAGGGTCAAAAGTTGCCTCTGTGCAGAACCTGTGCCAGCACCCTCTTGCCAGGGTGCCCCACCACTACAGTATTAAACTATAGAGGGGTGTGCCCAGCATTAAACTAGTGACTTGGCATCTGTATCACGTTGTCCATCCCAGGTCACTGAAGACGGCTTAGAGTCTACAGGGGGCTGTGGGCAGTATTGAACTACTGACATAGTATCTCCAAAGGTCCCTTCTAAAGCAGGCCCTGACGAGAGGAGACGACACCCCATGCAGTGGGTACATGCTGAGCCCCCTCTATGACAGGGTGTCATCCACATGAAGCTGCTCCAGCACTGAGACACGTGTGTCAAAACCTACAAAATATTGACATTTCAGGTGCAGAGGGGTCAAGGTTATGAACAGGGGAAAAGAAATGAAGGGACAATGGGCCCAGCAGAGCTGCTGTAATATTTGGCCCAGAATCAAAGCAAAGCCCAAGACACACTGGAACAGAGAGCACTCTCTGAGACCCACTGGAAGAGAGCGTGCTCCCCAGAAATCCTTGAAGTCAGCTGTGTTGTGAGACAGAGAAGCGCATCCTCTTCTTGTTAGCTATGAGCATTTTCTGGAAACTGCTGCTCCTGCAGCCTGACTGGAGCTCAGAGCTGGAAGGAGGCAGACATCCTGGGCAAGGTCTTTGATTTCATTCTGCAGTTGCTGCAGCTCCAGGGTGGAAGGGGGGAGTCTACTGACAGGGTCTTTGAGTTAAGGAGACTGAAAGGCTCCAGTGTGAGTTTCCAGGGAATGGGTAATCAGCCCCCTGGCTTATAAATTATATAATAGTCGATTTGTGCTCATTGAAGTTTTTTGTTTTTTTTTTTTTTGTAGGAGGAATGGGTGTGCTAGTCACAAGTGCAGTCTTAGCAAAGAAGAAAACATTGTTAAAGAATGAGGGTTTGTACAGGAACAGATGTAATTACCTCATCTGTGTTCATTCATCCAGCCCCCGAAGGTCCATTAGTGTCGTTTACAAAGTCCGTGTTGGGGATACAGGAATGGAGAAAACAGAGTCGCAGGCTTTAAGAGAATGACATGTGAGCAAATAATTGAAATTCCATGTAGTAAGCACTAGCCAAGGTCTGAGAGCTCTGATATGGACTCCGAGAAGCAAAAGTAATGAATCCCACCCAGCAAGGACTGGGGCTCAGTCAGGGAAGACTCCTCAAAGACGTGGTATTCAAGCAGGGTATCAAAGCTGAAGAAGAGTTTACCAGGCAGAGGAGAGAGAGGAAGGGTATTCAAGCCAAGGAAACAGCTTGCGTACAGAGCTCATCAGCAAAATGGAAGTGCAGGCTGTACTTGCAGAGCAGTGTGTGAAGGGGAACTTGATGGTAAGACAGTTTACTTGCAGAGTAAAGTGATGATGATTGTGGCCTTGTTGGTATTGGCTCAGCTGTTGTAAAAAAAAAAAAATAGTCCCTAAATCAGAGTGCCTTTGAAAATAAAGATGTCCCAGTGTGGACATGAGCAGTCTGGCTCCTTCTGTGTTGCTCAGACCAACAGCATCCAGCTCGTTCTCAGGTGGGGTCCTGTGCATTCTGCCCCTGCCACGCCTGTATTTAATGCTTTCTCTGTAGTCACAGGATATGACATCATCGTTCTACATTCTGCACTCTAGCCAGAGGGACGGGAGACCTGGCCGCTTCCTCCTAAGACACAAGTGGGAAATGGCACAAGTTCTTCACATGGCACGCTGACTTAACTGTGGGGACAACGGGGCATGCTGTTCACATCTGCCCAGGCAGAGAAGGAGGTCCTAGCTCCCCCACAGGAAGGAGAGCTGGTGAGGAAGCCCTCACAGTCCTGGTCTTGCTTCGCTTCTGCATGCGACTTGCCTGAATTGTCTGCTGTCTTTATCCTGACTAGTTGTCTGTGGACACTTTCAAAGTTCTCAGAACTCAAATTTCCAGGGTGCAAGAGGTTACTCAGTGCCCCTAAGGGGAAACGAATGCTGTCCTGAGAAAAAGAAAGAGTGAGAGAGAGGAAGAAGAAGAGGAGGAAGAGGAAGAAAGAAGAAGAGGAACGTGCAGGTGTCCCAGGGCTTCTTCTCACTGCAAACAAACTCCAGATGCCTGCACCAGTTTGTGCATATGGTTTTGTGTGGATACTGGACAATCGAAGCTGTTAGGCTTGGCAAGCAAGTGCCTTTACCAGCTGAGCGGTCTCTTCAGTCCCTGACCCTACTTTGAAGACACTTTTCATTTCTGGCCTGCTCATGCTCTGAGAGCTCTGCCACACTCCACTGCCCAGTTTCTGGGTCTCCCTCCACTGCCAAGACTAAAGACATGGGCAGGCTTCTTGGCCAGGTGGGCCAGGAAATGAGGCAGATGCCTGGACTCTGAATGCTGGAAGTTGGGGTGCCTGCTCACCCTCCTCAACTGCTGCCTCCTCTGTGAAATGGCAGAACCAGATGCGATTCTATACCTGACCCATAGGGGTGCTCAGCAAAAGTTTGTGTTCCAGTTCAGGATTCCAAGGGTCAGGTACTGTGTGCCAGCACCAGGGTGGAAACGTCCCCAGAAAGATTTCAAAGAATGGATTTTAGCACAAAAAGAGGGGCACTTCTGCCTTTATTGATGCTTCGACCAAATGACCATCCCACCCTGACCCATAAAGGGACAAAGTGACATGTGCCAACAGGCACCTAGCATCCCTTCTCTATTATTCCTTCCAAAAGAGATCAGAATTTAATCATGAAGAAACATCTGACAAGCTTAAGCCAGGGAGCATTCTGGGAAAAAACTGCCCTGGACTCTAAAAATATTGAAGCCATGCATGAGCACACATAACACATCTACATGTGTGCACACACAATGCACACAAAGAAAGCTATTCCGATTCAAGGAGAGCCAGCAGCAAGCATATCAAATGATTTAATCAGCAAGCGAAGTCTGTCAGGGGCACTGTTGGAACGACTGGGGAAATCTGTATATAAACTCTACATGAAATAGTAATGTTCGTTCTTGATCACACAAGTCCTCTTAAGGACTGCACATGGATGTCTTGAGAGGTAAACGGTGATGGACTGAAATTCATTTTCAAGTGTTTTTAAAGTGTGTATGAACGTGTGAAGAGAGAAATGTTAAAACAAAATGTGCTAAAAGGTGAACTGATCAATGATATGTTTGCACGTTATTCTTTTAACTTTTGGGATGGATTTGAAATTTGTCAAAATAAGAGTTGGAGGAGGAAAAATACAGAAGAATACGGGTTCTATCCCAACGTGGACTTGTGGCTCTGTATTCAGAAAAGCTCCAGGACTGGCTGGTCTCCTGCTCCCAGTGACAGTGTAGGAAATAAACCATTTAGAAACATGCTCACAATAAAAGCAGAAGAAAGCAAGAGTCCTGCTATGGTTTGGACGTGGCCAGCCTCTCCAGAACTCATGTTGAAACCTGGTTGCAACACCATATTGTGAGAGGTGGTGGGACCTTTAAGAGCTATTTGATCATGGGATTCATGCAGTTCCCCTGAGAGCCTGGCCCCTCCCCTCAGCCTGTCATGCCCACGTGGTCTTTCCTCAGTGCTCCCCTTTCCACTCAGCTGACCCTCTTAGCTGAGCTCCTCATGTCAGGTGCACACTGTGGGGGTGGCAGGTTGACCACAGGACCAAGTCTGTCTTGATGACAGTGGGAAGCTCACTGGGAAGGAGAGGGGACAGGAGGAAATGAGGCAGCCCAGCCTTCTTAGCAGCTGGAACCGATGGAGAGAGAGTGACACACCTCAAAGCCCAGGAAGCCCAGTCCTAAGCCAGCAATGCAGACAGGTCTGCCTCTTACCCCCAGGTTCCCAGATCTAGTGTCTCTGGCTGGGGGTCAGCAGGGGGTTTGTTCAAGGAGCAGCCTGGCCTCTCTCCATGCTCCACCATTGCTGATCTTCCTTCCACTTAGCAGAGGAGAGGATTAGCTTGGGAGGAGATCTGGGGAAATGAGGCCCAGTCAAGGTCACTGCTGTTACACAACAGTCTAAAAAGATGTGGATTTGGGGTGCTGAAAGCCCAAGCCTTCTTCCTGACTCCCTTTTCCTGGAGTCTCCACTGAACGGAGGGTGTTGGATGGGAGGTGAAGAACCCGAGGTCTTCTTTAATGGAGGGAGCCAGCACCGCACCCAGCCTTGCGGCTCAGAACTGGCACTCATACCACAGTTCCCAGTCAGACTGGGAGACCCATCAGGAGTGACAGCCCAGCACCAAAGAGGGAGCAATGTGCAGGTGGGAAACCATGCACAGTGGCTGTACCTGAAGTCCTGAAGACTGAAACAGGATTGCCTGAGCCTAGGAGTTAAAGAAAACCAGAGTAACATCGTGAGACCTTGTCTTTATAAATAGAAAAGGAGAGAGGAAGGAGGTGAGGGAGGCAGGAATGGAGAGAGAAAGAGAGGGAGGGAGAGAGACAGAGAGACTAAGATGGAGACAGAAAATGGCACTTTGGAAAAACAGATTTTGTTCTAAGGAGAAAAGAGCTTAAAATGGTCATTAATATCTCCAGAAAGATAAAAGAAGATACTGTAATGAGACACAGCAGAATGCAACAGAAATAAACACAGAGGAACAAAAAGACCATGGCTGGGAGCTAAAAGCGGACACGCAAAGTGTGGTAACACAAGCCTGTAATCCCAGGTTCACAAGGCCCAGGCCAGGGAGCCTTCAAAGACAGCCTCAGTCACATGTCTCAAAACCAAAACCAAGCAAATTATGATGCTAGGATACACATCCCAACAGAAGATTTAGAAGGCAAAGGTAAGGCTAGAAACTGGAGACAAAGACGAGGACCTAAGAATGAAGGTGATAGACAGGCTGGTCCCTAAGGCTCAGTGACAGAGCAGAGAAAACCCAGAGTGGGCAGAGACAGAGGGAGGGCCCAGCAATGTCCTGCAACAGACAGGACCCACCATTGTCCACTGAGGCACATGCCCAACACCTGGGCCACTGGAGACAAAGGAGACCCTCCAAGCTTGCAGAGGTGGGGGAGGAGAAGAGAATCTGGGAGGCTGGCAGGCAGAAGGCCATGTGCTTCAGGGCCCATGGCTGCTAGACTGTGCTGTCACAGGCTTAGTCACTTAAACTGGAGGTCAGAAATCCAAAATGCCACTCTTCACAGGGCTAAAATCAAGGTGCCACCAGGGTCACCCATGATCCTTTGGCCCCGTAGAAGAGACCCCATTCCTCGCTCCTACTAAATTTTGGAGGCTGCCCAGTGTTCCTGGCTTGTGGCCCCTCTCTCCATCTCCAGAGAGGAGTTTGACGTTTCCAAGCCTCTTCATAAACACACAAGTGCATGGGACTGACCTTACGTGAAGAAACGCAGACAGAGGTACAGCGTCTGGGATTAAATTGATGGCCAGCACACAGACAACCAAACTCATGCGAACAAAGGGATTATTAGCTCCAAGGAAAAGCGGGCCATGGCTTCCCTTTTGCATTTTAGAGCCTGAAACCATGAGTCCTGATGATCATTTGAACTGAAATCAAGCCGTCACTTGGGAAGAATCTGGAAGAATGGCTGCAATCCTTAGCTGTCGTGGGGAGGAGGGAGCTGAGCTCTGGCGTCCCCATTAGACAGCATATGTAGCGTGTGCACTGAACACATGTACCGATGTAATAGTTAAGGAATAAGCATCACACTGAAGATGTATTTAAACACATAACAATTCAAATTTTATAGGAAAACTTGGTTCTATCTGAGGAGAGGGAAAATGAGCTTTCCTTTTTGCCAATTCACACATTCATCATTTTTGCGTTCAGCGTTGTGATGAGTTTTTATTGCTGTGGTGAGTATATGTATTTCATTTTAAGGTTTTTTTTTTTTTTGTAGCTTTTGTGGTGTTGGCGATTGACCCTGGAGCCCCCGACCATGCTAGGCAAGCACTCTGCTATTGAACCACTTCCCCAGCCCAATACAGATGCTCTGAATTGAACTGATATTGAGGAGAAATTGGTGTGAAGGGCCGGGCAGTCAGTATCTGCCGTACTGTCCACTGTGGATGGACATGAGGTCCCTGTGACACGAGATCCAGCCATGGAAGTGCGCATAGAGGTAATGGGAGGAAGCCCAGTAATGCGCTGCCTACCAGCGGGTGTTCCCGGCACTGAAATCATGGATAATTATTTCTTCCTTTTAGCTTTTAATATTCCCAAATTTCTATTATAAGCATGCATTATTTTCATAATTGGAAAAAATCAGCACTATTTTTGAAGAACCTAAATGTAATTGCCAAGCACACAGTGGCATTCATGCCAAGGAGTTGCAAATTTCTTTCCCAGCAGGGAGCCTGCTTGGGAAGCAGTGAAATTAGAGATGTTCTCCGAGAACCCAGGTTTGAGAAGGGAACCCTGGTGCTGGGTGGAGGGGGGAGGGCAGAGCCAGGCACAGCTGCCCTGGCTTGAGGATGGGGGGGGGTGCTCCCAACACATGCTAATGAGCTGCTGTTTTCCATATAGACCAGATTGCGCCTGCGGGTGTAACCACACCTACTCCTTCGCACCCCAGGCTGTGACGTTCCCTGCAGGCAGCTTGGGCTTGCTTCGGAGGTGGTTTCCTCGAAGGTTAATAATACGCTTCCATGGGGGACGGAGGGCCTGACAACAGCTCCCCACTCTCCCAGGACAGGCCTCGCGGCTCTTCACACTTCCAGGGTCTGCAATCCCTGCCCTACAAGTGTGAGGTCCTCTAAACATCCCAGGAGACAAGCAGGTAGGTATCTGCTCTCAGGTGCCCGGAGCCAGGAGAGGGAGACCTGCCAGTGTGGCAGGATTGTGTCTGTGGCAGAGGGGGACATTGGTGCCCAACATTGCGTGAAGGCTTAAAAAGTCACTGGGCAAACTGAAATCCTATGGGCACAGGGATCCTAACCCTTCCATTAGAGCCTTGGCTACCCTGTTTCTCACCTTCCTTCCCAAAAGGTAAACAAACTCAACAGGCAGAGACCCCCCCCCTTTAAGATCTGCCAGTCCCCCACTCCTGGAGAAGGGGCACCGAGAATGGTGGTCCTCCTCTGCCCCTGGAATAAACCAGGGCTGTGGCTGTGGCTAGTCTCACATGGCTCTCACCAACACTGAGCTGTAGGGAATTTGATCATGGTGTGCCAGAAAGATAACAAACCATTCTACCCCACTCCCTTCCAGCATCCAGAGCAAATCTGTACCTCTCAAGGTGCAACACCCTGGGGAGACTCGCCTTTGTGGGGGATAGTGTCCACTCACCATGAATCATAATGAAGAGGATAAGAGGCCCCAAGCCTGATGGTAGGTGAGGGGACAAGCGACAGCTACACTGGGAAGCCAGCCACCCTGCCCAAAAGGTGTTGGGAGGCAGATACAGGCACTAACACCACGTGTTGTGTCTGGATGGAGGGAATGAAGCCACATGGAGCCCAGGGCTCTTGACCACCGTAGCCACATCTAGGACACTGTGCCTTGGACGAGCTGCTTCGGTGTCTGGCTGCCAGATCCAGCCTCTTTATAAGGGACCCAGATGCCCTTCAAGCAGGACAAATTGAACAAACTGGGGTTGGCCTTCATGGTGGCGTACTATGCAGCTATGAACAGGAAGGAGAACTCTGTATTCAGCAATCTGTGGGTATGTCAGGTGAAAAGGCAGGGCCAGCACTCAGAAAGCACTCCGAATACCCTGAACTGTGACCTCATCCCCAGGATCCTCAATCTAAGAGCTCCGGAGCCAAAAGGACTTACTTTCTATGAAAACAAACTTGCAGACATATCCTGGTGACCTTTAAGGTAGATCTCAAGATCATATAAAGGGCAAATAAATTCAGAACAAAAACTTCAGAGGGACTGGACAGGAAGTAAAGGGTTAGACTGACAGATCCCCTGGTGACACCAGACCAGGACGACGAAGGGTCAAGGTTTCAACGTACTAGAGCTCTGGACACTCACACATCGTGCCAATGTGAAGGCCGGAGAAAAGCACTTCTAAGATTACAAGAACTCAGATAACCAACCCCAGTTTTTCTATATTATAACTCTCTGCTCTGGAAGTGTTATACAAAACAAACTCAAAACCATGAGGAACAAAGCAAATTGTGTCATCTGTGTGTGACTGGAAGGAAACAGATAAAGCTTGAGTGGCAGTCATACAGACTCTACAGAATGCCAGCTCCTGATCCACGGAGCTGTACTGTTTTCTACTTCATGGAGTTCTGGAATTGAACATAGGCCTCATACCAGGTGAGCCCTGGAAGCCATATAACATAGAACTTCCCACCATTCTCTCGTCCTCACTCTGAGGAACACACTGTATTTCCCAGCAGCTCGGCTTTGATAACAAAGGATGACTTCTTTTCCACGGGCCAGTCATGCCTCTCTGTACGTTCCCCCAACCAGCAGAGGTTTGTCCCAGTACCTATTGACCATCTACCTGCACCAGGCACGGTTCTTTTTCAGGCTATCTTTATGACAAAACAGGTGAAGATTTTGGCTCTGGGGGAGGATCTTTCTAGAAAGACAACTTAGTCATCACGAGAAAGGATGGTTGTGGTTCTCAGTTTGTATAAGCAAGGCAAGTAAGGCTTGGTCACAATTATAAGTGAACAGACTTGATAATCACAAACTTTGACAACCTATAAATAAAACACGTATCAAAGGATGAAGTTACAATGCATTTGGCTTTGTTTTCAATTCAGAACTGGAAAAGGGCTCATTCCATGAGACACACCAGGCAGCCTGATGGTCTGAGGAAAGGAGGCTCAGACCAGAGGCCAGAAACAGACACAAAGAACAAAAGCCTGCTTGTTTGTCTTACTTATTTCTTGTACACGAGGGCAGGAGACAGAACAACGGGGAAATGGCTGATCAGTAAACGTGGAGTCTCAGGTGAATTCCTTCTTGTGAGGAGTAAGGCAAAGGGAACTTCATGGTCACCATTTGGATGTTTGACTGCTCTCTCTCTCTCTCTCTCTCTCTCTCTCTCTCTCTCTCTCTCTCTCTCTCTCTCCTCTCTCTCTCTCTCTCTCTCTCTCTCGCTAATCCTGATTCCTGGAGGGTCGGATAGAATGTAGTTTCAGCTTGGCAGCAGGGAACTTTAATGGGAGTGACCTCATTCTGATTTTCAGCCTGGCCTGTGCAGCTTGGTCCAAAATTATGGAGGCTTGGGGTTGTTACGTAACACTTGCAATCAGATGCTGAGAGGAAGCACCTGCATTTCCTTGTCTTTCGGCATTGTGAAGACCTGGGAGACGTTTCCAGTTATGAACAGAGCTACAATGTTTTTTGCAACACTCAATTCTTTCTTTAGAATACATTCCTGAACCTTGTTAGATACAGAGGTGTGTGCACTGCCGTAGGTTCTCTCCTCATTGCTGTAATCAAGTAACCGCCGAGAAGCAAGGGAAGGAAGAGAGGGTGCTGGCTTGCCGTCCACCACGGAGAAGACAGAAAGGGGCAGCGTGAGGCAGCTGGTCACGTTCATCCCACAGCAAGGAAGCAGTGAAAACGGTCACTAGCGATCAGCTCGCTCCTTCATAGCCTGGGACTCTCAGTCAGGGGAGGTCCTCCCACCTCACTTAACCTAGCCTAAAAAAATCCCTCAAAGATAGTCCCAGAGATTCGTTTCCATGGTGATTCTAAATCCTGTCAAGGTGACAAGCAGAGTTTGACCATCAAGTATATTTTTAAGGTTGACACAAAACACTGCCAAACTGTCCTAGGAAAACAGTGCTGCCTGAGCACTTCCACCCGATACAGACAGGCGCTCCTGGCCGGAGATCACCGGCCTCGGATCCCAGAGAAACCCAGCCGACCTACTGCTAATATTCATGGGTCATTTTCATTGCCTTTTGATGACTTCTGTTTCCTCTTTTTGTGCCTGCCCTTCCTGAATCACAGGAGTTCTTTGTAAATGAAAGACATTTACTAGCTGCCCTTTAGCTACGCGTCTCAAAGACGTTCGCTGGTTCACGGTTAATTTTAATCAAGTAGCCGATCTTACCATCATTTTAATTTTTGTATTGAGTTGATATAAAATTCTTCTATAGTCAGATATCACTTATTTTATTTTTTTCCTCCTTTTAAAACTTAACTAACTTTTTAAAGATGTATTGTGATATATGTTAAGAGATAGTATTTTAAAACCGGAGTGCACACCTGTAATCCCAGCACTTGGAAGGCAGAGATAAGAGGAACACTATGAATTTGAGGCCAGCCAGGTGCTACCGAGTGAATTCCAGGTTAGTCTGGGCTAGAGTGAGACCCTACCTCAAAAGAGAGAGAGAGAGAGAGAGAGAGAGAGAGAGAGAGAGAGAGAGAGAGAGAGAGAGAGAGAGAGAGAGTATTTTAACTTGTTCAGATATTTAGGGTTTTTTTTTAATGGAATTGACTAAATACTCACGTGGGTTCATTAAGGCGCACCTAGCGCAACCCAGGCTGCTGTGGAAAACTTGAGGCAGTTCTGACCCCATCTTGTGCCGTGAGGACGATCATCCCTCCAGCAGCAGGAGAGGTCCTGCTTGGTAGGCACATGGCCGCTCTCTGCTGGAGTCTTCTCCAAATTGCCCTGGCCATTCCCACATTCATTTCAAGACATAATGAATGATTTTATGAAATAAAAACTATTTTTGTAAAGTGAAAAACAAAGTAAGCTAAGAAAGACAAGGACATTTCAAATGAGAGCAAAAAACAAAACAAAAACTCCCACCAAGGGAACACTTTGAAAGGGTGGCTAACCATCATTCCAGACATACAACTGAAGACACATGTGATTGATATCTAAAACTTGATTTTAACAGAAAAACAAAAACTAAGGTGAAATCCAAGGAATTGCTGGACTCCAGAGAACAGTTTTGAATAGTGAGATGGTCCTAAGAGACTTAGCTAACGTCATAAAACAGAGCTGAATTTATTATGTTTTATCTGCATGTCTCCATTTTGCTATGTACTATGAGAAGACTGACATTTTCCTATGTCTTCCCTCCACAAGCGCTTGATTGGCTGAATTTTGTTTGTGTCCTGTCAAGAGTATACATTTAGTTCCATAAATATTTTTCTTTTTTTTTTTAAATATGAGCCAGGCATGGTGGCACATGCCTTTTTATTATTATTATTATTATTATTATTGGTTTTTTGAGGTAGGGTCTCGCTCTAGCCCAGGCTGACCTGGAATTCACTATGTAGTCTCATGGTGGCCTTGAACTCATGGCGATCCTCCTACCTCTGCCTCCCGAGTGCTGGGATTAAAGGCGTGTGCCACCACGCCCGGCTCTTATTTTTATTTTTTAAACATTTTATTTATTCATTTTCAAGCAGAGAGAGAGAGAGAGAGAGAGCACCAGGGCCACCACTTTGTGGGTCTGACTTATGTGGGTCCTGGGGAATTGAACCCGGGGCCTTAGGCACTGGGGGCAAGTGCCTTAACCTCTGAGCCATCTCTCCAGCCCCCATAAAGATTTTTCTAGTTGTTTAGTTCTTGGTCCACATGACTTCCATATTTCTCTGTTTGTATTACAAAGCACATGCTACTACAACTTACTGCATTTCCTTCATTACCAAGTTTTACAAAAATTTAAGTCTCATCAATGGTTCTATTTCTGGCCTTTTAAAAGTGTATTGTTGTTGCACGTTTTAAAAAATTTATTTCTGTGTGTGTGTGTGTGTGTGGGTGGGTGTGTGGGTGCACCAGGGTTTCTTACCACTGTAAACAAATGCCAATGTGGCTTTAGGTGGGTGGCTGGGGAACCTGGGCCGGCAGGCTTTCAAGCAAGCAACTTTAACCACTGAGCCATCTCCCCAGACCCCTGGTCTTTTTTCATTTATTGAGATGTGCTATATGCAATATTTTCTGGGATTCTTTCATGCTTTCCTTCCCATTTCCTTTCTACTTAAAGAACTCCCTGATTGGCCTTAAATATCTCGGACTCACTTTCCATCAGGATCTCCAAGTATTGCTCTCCTGTGACAGTGAGTGCATTGGGTGCCTTCATGGAGAACTCCAAGGCTGACCTGTCTCTTAAACAGGACGAGGTTAAGCTGTGCCTCCCAGCTACTTGGGAAACTGGACCAGTTCAAACCAGCCCGAGCAACATAGGGAGATCCTATCTATCTCAAAGAGCAGAAAGAGGGCTGGGATGTGACTCAGGGGTGAAGCACTTACTGGTGTGTCTCCTTCGATCCCCATCCTGGAAGGGGGAGGAAGGAAGGAAGACAGCACTTGTTCATAGTCTGAATGTCTGAAGAATGTCTTCAGTCTTAAACCTTGACAACTCAATGAGACCTAAAGGATTGACTGTTCTGTAAAAGTTTCCCCTGAACACTGTGCTCCTTGGAGATTACTTCCCTCATCCCAGGGATCTTTTATTTCAGCAATCTGAATATCCTCTGTCCCACGTCTTCAGGTCTGTGGGAGGGGCTCCTGTTCACCTAGGTCGTTTCTTCAGCTCCATCGTTTCCTGCTTAGTTCTCTGGTGTCTTTGTACTTTTCTTCTGGGACTCTATCTGAAACCTTTTCTCTACATCAAATTTGATTTCTAGTCTTGCCTGCTTGATGTCTTCCTGTAAGTAACTTGTCAGAATTGCAACAGAATTCAGATTCTCATCATCTTTATCTCTGAAACTTTTCTCTGCGTCTGTTTGGTATATTATTACGTCAGTATCCAGCTAGTTTCACTCAGTTCATTTGTTAAAAGTTTTTCTCCAAGTGAAAAACACTTGGAGATTTCTTCTGTTCCTTGGTTATGTCTCTCCAGAGCGGGTTCTTGGGCTGCTCTTCCCACGCCATAGCTGCTGCTGGTGGAGTCAATATGCACACCAGATGTGCGTGCACACCAGATATGTGCACACCAGCGTACCATTTCTCTTCAAGCTGACATGGCAGCTCTCTACTTGTATCTTCTGTCTGCTCTGGTATCGTGGGGACAACTTTCTCCTTTTTCCTTTCCAAGCTGATCACAGACCCATTTGCCTTCTCTGAGCCACAGTCTGCAG
The DNA here is from genome assembly GCA_004024765.1 of Zapus hudsonius. Lineage (NCBI taxonomy): Eukaryota > Metazoa > Chordata > Mammalia > Rodentia > Dipodidae > Zapus > Zapus hudsonius. The sequence goes on from PVHP010009604.1 coordinate 25,698, forward strand.
ACTGAGCTGCTCTATTAAGTATGTTGTGATTTGAAGGCCTTGGGTTTGGGGGTGGCAATGCTGAGCCAGTAGAGAAGAGAGAGGGTGTTTGAGCTCGTGCTGGGGATGGACGGACCTCTGTGCTTCCCTTCTGAGCATTCACTTTATGACTGGGATCTGGGAGGCCTGCCCTCACGGGGCTGTGTCCTGAGTCACGGAGCAAAGAAGCGTCGAAATGGCCCCTTCCGTGACCTGCTGGAGATGAGTGAAGGCCACATGTTTACACTCTTAATCCATTTTTCTTAGAATTGGAAACATTGTGAGAACTTTCTGACTCTCTCATATGTAGAAGTAGGTGAGAGACGATTAGCTTAAAATGTCCCCCTGTGACCTCAGCCTGCCTCAGCATTCGACATGCTTCTAGCTTGAGCTCAAAGCCCAGGCTGGATGGGCGCCGTGAGCACTGTCGGAAGAGAAGGGAGAGAAAGTAGGAAAAGCAGAGAGGAGAGGCGCGGCCGCCCGGCAGATATGCGAACAGTGAGCAGCTGAACGTCACAGGCACGGCTTTGTCACTTGCTGTCTGCACGGCTTGGAGACGTCAATCAAGAAGGCTCTGTCCACGACTGTGACCAGTGGACCTGGGAGAGTGACTGTCCTGTGGTGATTGTCCAGAGAAGGGACAGTGTGAAAGGGAAGAGGAAGTGAAGTCAAGAGCCCAGATGCAGACAGCAAGGGAAGAGGAAGGTTAAAGGCAGGGGCCTGTGGTGGAGCAAAATTACTCCCCTCCCAGCTGGGAAGTGAGTGAGAGGAAGAGACTGAGGACCGCAGTCTCTCCAGGGCAAACCACTATGGCCTGAAGACCTCTCAGAAGGTCTGAAGATTCTACCACCTCCCAGCGGCCCAGCAGGCTGGGCCAGCCTTTAACTAAAGCATGGGGCTCTGGAGGACTTTTCAGATCCAAACTCATGCAGTCTTCTTGGGAACATACATGTTTATCCTTTTTTTTTTGGGGGGGGGGAGGTTCGAGGTAGGGTCTTGCTCTAGTCCAGGCTGACCTATGTAGTCTCAGGGTGGCCTTGAACTCATGGCAATCCTCCTATCTCTGCCTCCCGAGTGCTGGGATTAAAGGTATGCACCACCATGCCTGGCTCATATATGTTTATCTTGAGCAAAAGTTAGATGCTAACAAGATGAAAGAGGTCTTGAGAGGGACAATAGTGTAATGGAATCCATGCGGTGGGAGGGCAAAGGGACTCACTGGGGAGAGAGCTGGAGAAGAAGGGAAGAGGGCAACGGGGGAGGGGATGAATGAAAATAAAGTATAATAACATAGGTCTAAAGAAGCCATGATGAAACCCGATACTTTGTATGCTAACCTAAAAAATTAACTTCAGACATCTAGACGTAGAATCTCTGGGTAGGTATATGTTTCACTTTGAGCCTTTAACACTGAGCAACCTCCCTGTCCAAGGACAAACCTGGCCTGACCTGCTTAGCTTCCAAGACCTGTGCGTTCAGCGAGGTCTGGCTGGAGACTACTTAACTTCATAGGAAACTACACATCTTCCAAAGTGGTTGTTCCATTTCTTCTGCCAAAGGAACACAACCGAGTTCTTTGGCCCCAAATTATCCGGTCTCAATGTTTCAGTCTCTGTATTATTAACGATTCTGCTTAGTGTGGACCAGTAAGTCTCATGTGTCGGGTACTTCTCCAGATGTCGGTTATTGCCCACACGGGTCCCTGGCCCCCTGCTAAATGAGCCTGTCTCTCTGGCCAGCAGGAGACCTGGCTCCATCGAGGAAAGGTGAGCGAGGCGGCTGGACAATCACACGCAGCTGGGAGAAGTGTCCAAGCAGATCTCAAAACTATTTTCACATCCAACCTTATATACAATCTAGGGATGGGTTGCATTGCCTTATCTCTTACACAAAGGGGGCTCAGTAAACAGGAACACAGAAACTCAGCCAGCAAGAGTAAAACCTATTAGCACTTGTAAACAGGATTTAGGGCCTTCAGCCATCCCCCCTGCCTCCTGGGGGACACAGGTGTGCTAGGAACAAAGGCATGAGCTACCATGCTCTCATCCGGATGCATATTAAAACTTAGCCCTCAGAAATACAGCCAGCTGATGAAGTGAATGTCTCTTTATGTCTGCTTTCCGTTTTTCTTCTGAAGTGCCCGTTTAAGTCTTTTGCCTATTAAAAGATCTTAGTTCCCAGTGACATTAAAAAAAATCAATTGACTAGTCATTTTGGGCAACAGTGGATTGCATATGTAATGGTGTCACCCGGTCATACTGCCACCGTCTTAGTTTTTGTGAGTGTAGGAGAATGCTTGCACAATCACAAAGTCTTGATGTGTCCCCATTGTGAGCAAGTGAGTTAATTCTCTGCTTTATTCCAGTCACCCTCTGTCCACGCCCACTGCAGGCATCTCCTGACTGTGGTCCTACATCAAGGCTGCTTTCGTGGTCTGTGTCCTTTCTGCTTCACATTAATTGTAGAATTCATTTAGCAAGTTGCTGCTGGAGTCTGTTGGGCTTTTGATTGGGATCCGATTAAATCTATGTATTTGGGATTTCACTGAGTCTTTTGAGTCATAATCACGACCCATCTTTTCATTTCTTTAGCTTTCTAACTTCTCTCAGCCATGTTCCATATGCAAAAACATGTTCTAAACATACAAATATGCGTCATTTATATGTAAATGCTAACCAAAACTATGAGTATTCTGCTGCCAGGAGTAGGGTGAATACACTTCCTACTGGGAGTGAACAGAGAACCAAGAAACACTTGTGCAATGGAGGCGCCAAAGCCTGGGGAGGCAATCAACAGCTTTTAATTCAGCCAAGTAATCCACTCAGTGATGGGGAGCCCTTGACTGGAACTGGGGACTCTGGGAGAAATGCACTGGGAACCAAGATCTTGGGACCCCAAAGAGAAATTCACTTTACAAGTGATTTACAAAGAGCTACTAACAATAGAATCTAGCCAATTCAGAAGTGTGTATCTCAGTTAACCTATACTGATCTCACTCTCCGATGGAGATTCTGTTTGTGTTTTTCAAAAGGCAGCGAGAGAGCTGTGGCTCTTCCAACCCTACCAATGAGCCTACCGTGGAGGATCCATATGGAACCCCACAGAGAGTGATGGGATAAGCAAGAGACCTATAAACACAGCCAATCAGTCAACCCAGGATAAGCCAGACAGACAGACACCAATGATTTTCAATACAACCTAAAGCAGAAGTACAGAGGCCACTAAGACCTCAACAATAAAGCAGCCTTAATACTCACCCACCATGACTCAGGGAACTGGGCAGAAGAGGGGGTGGAAAGATTGTAAGAGCCATGGTGGGGGAGAGCTCCCAGAGACATGGCCTCCCCTCAGTAATAACATACAAAGCGGGGGGAACCAGGTTGACTCCTAGGCTATCCATAATCCCCTACCCCATGGACTGATCCAGACTGCCCACAGAGGAGGATATCCAGCTGATTGCGGATAGGAAAGAGGGAATTTGGGGATCTGGGGATACCAACTCATTATTTACTCATTCAATGTATCTAATTACGGATTTTAAAAAAAACTGAGTTTCATTTTCTTAAATCTGCAGTTCTATTATTAATTATATTATATAATTTGTATTACTATATTTCAATATATTTATTTATTTGAAAGAGAGAGGGAATGGGCATGCTGGGGACTCCAGCAACTGCAAATGAACTCCAGCTACACATGTCACCTTTTGCATCTGGCTTTACATGGGTACTGGGGAACTGAACTCGGGTCCTTCTGCTTTGTAGGCAAATTCCTTAACCACTAAGCCATCTCTCCAGGCCCAAATCTGCAGTTCTAAATGGATAGTCAAGCCCCAACATGACAGGGGAGCAAATACCGCTCTGGAATATTGCACTGGCCACTCAGAAGAGTCAAGTTGTATAGAAATAACTAGTGAAGGAAGTTGATACTGAAAACAAAATATCCATTGGATTGCTGTATTTCACAAAACAATTCCTTCAGCCACATACCCAACGCTCACCATCTGCTCACTCAGAGGTCCTTCCCCTTTGTCCAGGAAGAACTTGCTTCCACCTGACTCCCGCTGCCCAGGTCAGATGTCCTCCGCTGCCTCAGACCTAAGTCATCTCTGTGCCTTCGTCTTGCAGCTACCAATTCATTCAGTTACTTTTTTAAATAAACCCTCTTACACGGCTGTCCTGTCCACTGAATAAAGCAATTCAACTGCATGTGCTTGAGGGTTATTATCTTTTATAATTGGGACGTGCAAACATAGTCTCCACATACCAATGAGTTAAATTAGACATGACCAATTCCTCATTAATTAAAATTGAAAGCAAATGCTTCAACTTAATTTGTCTAAGCTAAAATATTTGAATCGCCATTCCAATGACTGATCTAGTTATAAAGTTATTAACTTGAAACCATATAACATCAAAATACTGCATGAAGTAAGCTCTACCTTCCGCCTCTTCAAGGAACCGCGTTCTCTGCAAAACAGACAGAAGATTGGGTCTCCTTGATTAATGCTTTGAGTCCAGGCTTCTGACTGTGACATAAATCATGATTTACAATGTTATTAGCACTGACTCCATGTAAACAAAGCCCACACCACCTGGAAGCCTCCTACCCTGGGACAGAGAGTTGGCTATCATACAAAGGACTCAGGAGAAGGCCCCAAGTGACTTTCAAAATGTAATCATCCAAAGGAAATCTTTATTCAATAGAATTACAGCGTTTGCCTTCCAGTGGAATATCTGCCTGGTTTTCCTAACGGAGGACTCTGCCATCCACTCCATCAATCTGGCGTGAGATGCAGGGTGGAATCCAGAGCCCACGCAGGAAGGATGCGGCCCTGGGCTGCTGTTCCGAGTGGAGACAGGAGGAGAAAAGGAGTGATCCCGCTGCTTGGCGGTGCTGCTGCATTCCAGCGGTTTCCGTTGACAAAACAGCATCCATCATGCTTTGCAGGACAATTTTTCTTTGCCTTTTTCCTCCAGCTCATCATACCATAATTACATTCCATTTTTCCTAGCCAGGGGCTGGTATTTTCTTTCAGACAGGACAACAGCCGCAAAGCTCAACCTTGACGCTTCCTGAAAGTGGTTAGCTTCTGTTCCAGCCTGGGCAGCCCTGATGTTCACACTTGTACCGGGAGACCATTGCTGCCTGGCTGATTTTCTTCCTGCCAAAAAACGCATTCATCCCAGAGACTTTCACAGGAATGTGCAGGGAGCTTCAGGCGTTCGGCCTGTACTTGTTCCGACTGTAATTTATCCTTGCCCCACGCTGTTCTGAAAACGTAGACTAACACTGCTTTTATGCTTTTTATAGCCTGTAATTGTCAAAGGAGAATGGTCTTTGTGTCAAACCCTTCTGAACATCCTACTCTCCTCTTGATTTAGGTCTACTCGTGTATACCAGGATCAACTCTTTCTTTCAACAGTTAGGGCCATCAGGCCAAAATCTTACCAATTCAATTTCTAGGTTTTGCCGGGCACGGTGGCACATGCCTTTAATCCCAGCACTTGGGAGGCAGAGGTAGGAGGATCGCTGTGATTTCAAGGCCAACCTGGGACTACACAGTGAATTCCAGGTCAGCCTGGGATAGAGAGAGACCCAAACTTGAAAAACAAACAAAAAAAAAGTTTTACATCAAAAATTCCAAGATCTTGAATGAATAATAATAACTAATTTTATGGGGCATCACTGAGGCAAGCATGTTCTAAAGGCTGTTTTGGTAAAGTGTCTTTTTGTCACATAAACGACAGGTAAGACCTAGTATTCCTCCCAGTTTTTGAAGGAGGGGAAGAAAAGTGAGGGAGGGGGACAAAACTTGAGAGCCCCCAGCCCTGGGCAGCTGGAGGCCAGTGTGATGGTGACCTTGCCGTCATGTTTCCACGGGAGCCATAGTTAGCTGGAGAGATGCCTTAGTGGACGGTAAAGTGCTTGGGGCATGAAAATCTGAATTCGTACTGCAAGCCATGTACAAAGTGGCACATGCCTGTAATTCCAGCACTGGGGAAGCAGAGATAGGAAGATCCCTAGGGCTGGCGGGCTGTGATCAATAAAGTCAAGGTTCAGTGAGAGACACTGGTTCAAAAAATAAGAGGAGAGCACTTGACATCACCCTCTGACCTCTGCATGAATAGGCACACACATGCGCACACGCACACACACAGACACACACACACACAGACACACACACATATACACACACAGACACACACAGACACACACACACACAGACACACACACATATACACACACAGACACATACACACATACAGACACACACAGACACACACACACATACAGACACACACACACACACACACACACACACACACACACACACACAAAGGCATATTAGCCAACTCTCCATCACTAACAACCTATGGGGAGGGAAGATTTCTCCAGGCTCCCAGTCTAGTCTATAAATGCCTGAGCCCATTGCCTTTGGCCTTTGACAGCACAGGACATCACGGCAGGAGGGCGGGCCCATTGATCTCATGATGGCTAGGAAATAAGAAACAAAGGGAGAAATGGGGACCCGATATCCCTTAAAGGACACGTCCCAGTAACCTGACTCCCTTCTACTGGGCCCCATCTCCTAAATGTTGTGCCATCTCCCAAAAGCTCCATGGCCTGGGGACCAAGCCTTTGCCACATAAACCTTCAGGGAACATTCCAAAGACAAACTAGCAAAACTGACAGGCACTCAAAGATAAACTGCGCCGAACACACTAGAAGCCTCTCTGATTATGATTCTAAGTAGCTCAGTCTTGGTTCACAGTATTAACCTGAATCTCACATAGTGAGACCGAGGAGTCATGAAGACGCTCCCATGAAAAGAGGAGTCTAGCTGTACTGAGACCACTCACAACAGAGGAGAGACAGAGACAGGCAGATGCCCGAGGGACCCCAGCTGTCCAGCCTTCCCAGCCCAGCTGCGAGGCATGACTAAAGAGACTTCAGGATTGCAGTCCACCACCAGCTGGTCACAGCCTCTCCACTAGTCTTAAGCAAGGCCTTCCCAGGTGACTCAACACACCTCCAGACAGACAAAATAAATGGTTGTTTCTGTCTAAACCCTCTTTTGGGCGGCTGGATACTGAAACACCATGCAAAACAACAGCAAGCAATACCCAGAAGAATAAACCTCGCAGGCTCGTATCAGAGCCAGCTGTTTGCAGAGGACCTGATGTGATTGATGTACCTATGCTATCTGCTGTGTGGACACCATGGGTGTTGATCTGTCATCTGTTGGGCTTGTATCCCATAGGGCAGGCCTTTCTTGAAAGGTAGCCTCATTGAAAACTTTGCCTATCACCTAGAAACAGGGAAAGATGTGTGAGTCCTGAAACAAGACTAAGTAGAAGACCTGTGTAGAGAGAGGTAAGTTAGAGCCGCTGTCTTGCCCAGCAATGAGTGACAGAGCATGTCTGAGAGGCTGAGCCTCTGGCCCCTTGCTGAGGCCTTCTGCATGGACACTGGCTTGGAGCGGAAAGAAAGAAGCCAGGTCCAGAGCCCTTCTTGATGTTCAAGAGAGTGATGGGGCCTGGACCCAAGTGTGCAAACTAAGACTGAATGTAAGGTAAACTCATTTATACACTTTTTATACATTCAAGGTTCTGATTTAATCTCCTTAATATTGAAGAAGGTCTTTTTGGATGCTCCATCCTGCTTGGGCTGTGTGATGGGAAATCAGATTTGTCCTACCACTTTAAAAGGTAGACCGTAGTGTCAGGATTGCCGTGTGGTGGTGTAATGCCAAAGAAATACCACTTCACAGTCCTTAGGACGGTAATCACGACAGTGAAGATGATGGTGAAAGTCTTACTGTGCAGCCACTATGGAAACAGGTGGAAGCCCCTAGAGAGATCTAGAACAGGGTTATATATGTATGTGCATGTGTATATATAATACACATATAATATGTGTATTATATATGATACACTCACTCCTCCCAAATCAGGGACTCGCACAGATAGATATGTGTTACTAACAACTTGTCTCACCATAATGTGTTACTAACAACTTGTATACCATACAGTGTAAACTTGACTCACCATACAGTGATAATAACAACTTGACTCATCATACAGCATTACTAACAACTTGACTCATTGCAGTCAAAAAGCAGAAACAGCCCACATTCACCAACAAAGGAATGGTGAAGCAAGACACGTGATGCTTACAGTTGTCTCTTGGTATCCAGAGGGGTTTGACTAAGCCTCCATGAATACCAAAATCTGACAGATTTACCCTTATATAAAATGGTACAGTACTTACAGAGAACCAACCTACACACACCCTCCTGCATACTTTCAATCACCTCTAGGAGACTATATGCCTGAGATAATATAGATGTGATGTGAATACTTGTTACTCTGTATCTGAAGGAAGTCTGTACGTGTTAAGTACAGACAATGTTTACTCCACAGCTGCTGAAATCTGTAAACCGCAGCATGAGTAGGTGCAGAAGGACAGCTATTTATAGCCTTAACATGAAATGAAATTCCCGCAGGTATTACATAGCTACGCCCCGAAACATTGTGCTAAGTGAAGAATCCAGACCCCAAAGGACAAATACTCCATGATTCTCCTTACTTGGAGTTCTTGGAAGAGGCAAATTCATACAGACAGGAGTAGAAAGAGGTTTAGGGCCGACAGTGGGAATAATGGGAGTCATCATAACCATGGATGAATGGAGACAGAATTCCTGTTGGGAAGATGGAAAAGTTATGGACATGAGTAGTGGTCTTGTGTATATGTATATATGATTAATGAAGAATATCATATACAAGCCAGGTGTGGTGGTGCATGCCTTTAATCCCAGCACTCGGGAGGCAGAGGTAGGAGGATTGCCGTGAGTTCAAGGCCACCCTGAGACTACATAGTGAATTCCAGGTCAGCCTGGACTAGAGCAAGACCTTACCTCAGAAAAAAAAATGAATATCATATACATATATAGTTAATAGATTCATATATTTAATTAACAGATGATAGAATTTATCAAATGGATAGAGATAGATGATACATAGATGATAGATATACAGATAGATAGATAGATAGATAGATAGATAGATAGATAGATAGATAGATGATAGATAGATAGATAGATGCACACACACCTCCACCCAGCAAAGCCTGGGGTACCTGTGGGGAAGAACCCGAGCCACCTGGCTCATCCCCATCTGGATGTAACAGTTCTACTAGAGTTGAAACAAGAGGCCTGAGTCTCAATGAATCCCTTAGCAGATGTCAGCAACATCAACAGGAATGAATCACATGTACCAAGTACTGTTTCACACAGAAGAACCATTCAGTCACCACAACATCCTCATGAAGAAGGTCCTAGGATTATCCTTGGTGTGTGTAGCTAGTGAACCAAGCCCCAGAGAGATGCAGTCCCTAGCCTGAAGTCACAGACCTGCTGTGCCACTCAGCACCCAGATTCCCTGCAGCCAGATCCTCCCACAGACAGAGCCAGATGGAGGACGCCCCGTGCAGGCTCTGATGCAACCATCCCACATTCGTCTTGTGTCACCAGGGTCCTGGTGACTTGCTTGTAGACTCCTGGAGCGTATGTCCCCCAGCAACCACCATAGTCACACTCAGTACGATGAATGAATTAGATGCTCAAAGGCCTGGATTCAACCTGAAATAGATTCTGCAGCCTACGCACGATTTGTTCTTTAACTTTGTTTTGCTCTACCCCCCCGACACACAAAAGACACATTGGCTATTTACCATGAAGCTTGAAATAAAAACATCTCCAGGAGATTTGCAGGCATCTCACTTCCGCTCTGATTCCCTGCCAGGGAAAGGACTCAGATGGTGCCCCCCCTCTTTCCTCCAGGATCTCCCCTCCACATTCAGCCTGAAGACCAGACGACAGGCTGGCCTGGGAGGCCCAACGGGCTCATCAGACCTTTGCCTAAGCAAAGGGTATGGCGAGTGACTGGCTGTGCCCTCCTTCATCACTCCCTCGAGGGGTGCCTGGAACTGCTTCCTGCCCCCTGGCTGCGACAGGGACAGTTGCTGGAACGAAGGGGACATGGCTGGGAAGCTAGAGGAGTGTTTGGAGAGTCTCTGTGTGGTGGATGACTGAGACCCACACAGCAATGGGCCAGGATGACAGAGACCTGAAGCCAAGCCTGGGCTCCTGGGCAGCCCCACTCAGCCGTCAGCGGCCTCTGGGCTTCTAGTCACTGTTTTGTTTCAACAGTGCAGCCAAGGGCATCTAGTTGATGCATTCTTTCATAGTTTTGGACTATGGAAAACTGGTTTCCTCTTGCGCTGTTACCCTAAGAACAGTGGTCTCCCCTTGTGCTGTGTATGGCTTCAGTTACCCACAGTCAGCAAGAAGAGTGAGCAAAGTGCAATATGATATCAAGAGAAAGGGGAGGGAGAGGGAGGGAAGAGAGTAGGAGGGAGAGAGCACACACAACACCTTTTCATTACAGCACATTTTGTAACTTTCTTTTTTTTATTGTTGCCTTGATCTTAGTGTCCCTGGTGCATACGTTAAATTTACCATAGGTGTGGTGCATGCCTGTCATCCCAACGCTCAGGAGGTGAAGGCATCAGGAGGATCAGAAACTCCAGGCCATGCTAGGCTGCACACACAGGGAGCTGGAGAGCAGCCTAGGCTATAGGAGACTGTTGTGGTCAGCTTTCTAGTTGCTGCGCAGAAAGAACCCAAGCAAAAGAGGCTTATGGAGGAATGGGTTTATTTGGCTTATGGACTCGAGAGGAGACTCCATCCTGGCAGGGAAAACGATGGCATTAGCAGAGGGATGGACATCACCTCCACCACAGCACTGGAAACAGCGGCAGGAAGGTGTGCCAAACTCTGGCAAGGGGAAGCTGGCTTATAACCCCATAAGCCCGCCCGACAACATAGCTTCATTGAGATTGTAAAATCCAAATTGCCATCAGCTGAGGATCAGTTACCCAGAACACATTCATTTGTTTATGGGGGACACCTGGATCAAACCATGACAGAGACCTTGTCTTGTTCAAGGCAGGTCTTGGCACATCAGTTAATACTCTCTGGAAACACCCTCACAGGCACACCCAAAGATGTGTCTCACTAATGTCTTGTGTGTGTGTGCATGTATACATGCATTTTCATATGTGTGGGCACGTATGTGTGGAGCCCAGAACACAACCTCGGGTGCCATTCCCCAGGTATGTCACCTACCTCTTTGTGTGACCGCATGTCTCATTGGGGTAGAGCTCACCAGTTAGGCTAGTCTAGCTGGCAGTAAGCAGTGAGCCCCCATCTCTTTTTCCTCAGCACTGGGATACAAGCAAGTGTGAGTATGCCCAGCACTTGTATCTGGTTTCTGGCCCCCATGCTTACCATGCAAGCACTGCTAGGCATGTTGGGACGGTCTGACCTTCCCTGGGTGCTGGGGAATTGAGTCCCAGTGTCATGCTTGTAGAGCCATCCCCACCCTGAGGCGCCCTGTTCCAAGCTCCACATCCAGCTGCACATCTGGAGAGCCAATGACCAGATGTTGTCACCTGCCACTCTTTCAGCAGGTCAGCTGAGAAATAGGGATCTACGGATGTTTTGTTTGCTTTGCTTTTTTCTTAATCTTAGCCCCTTATTTCCTGGAAAAAAAAAAAACTAAAGACATTATGAAAAGTCCACATGGAAACCTACTTCTTTGTTAACTAATTAAAAATATAATTTTAAAAGAGAGAGATAGTGTTTAGGCAAATATACCCCATGGGGTGGATATTGCTGCTCCCAGAAGCCATAGGTTGTTATGGGAAAATCCCAGTGCTGGGGTGAGATGCCTCCCAGTGAACTGTGGGTCAGGGAGGTCCCTGAGGCACCCAAAACAATACAGGCTACTGCGAATGTGCTTGGCTGCCCACCAGAACTAGAGGGCAAGATCTTCTTGCTGAAGATGCAACATGCTTTGGTAACAGGACACATAAACCAAGCCAGAACTGTACTGGTCGCCTCCTCCCTGCTGGCCAGATGTTACAGCGTTACGTAGCTTGCTGGAGAAGAGATGTCATCAGTAAAGTCTTAATCAGCAATAGACACTGGAAGCCACATAATCAGTCAGCCCAGCAAGACGTGCCCTCTGATGGGATAGTGGCCTGACTGTTACCTGGGTGGGTAACTGCTCTCTGATCGGATTTGAGGCTGATTCCTCAGGAGGGAATTCACGCCTGGTACTGAAAGCCTCGTTCAAAGCCTGTGTCTGGAAAGACCACAGGCCTACGAAGTTGCTGCTGTTGTTTGGCTTAATGCATATGTTGTGCCCGACAAACTGCCCTCTGAATGATGATGTTTATGCCCATAGATCAGTGCTGCTCTCGCCTTTGGTTGGGGAAGCTCATTTTTGCAGATGGTGGTGCCACTGAGGAGATTCAGAGATCGTCAAAGTGCTGAGAATAAGTTAGCATTGAGTGCTTAGCACTAAACAGCCCATGTCCATCATGTCAAGAGCCTGGGCTCAGGGAACACTGAGAAGAGAGGGCAGAAAGAATGTCAGAGCTGGAGAAGGGGGGAGTGCTTTCCAGCCTGTCTTCCGGACATGAAGTGGCTGCTGCATTCATTACCTGCACAAGATGGTTTACAGTGATTATAACCACTTCAAAAAATTTATTTCTGGGACAAACCCCGCTTTTTCGTGATTTTTTTTTTTCCGAGGTAGGGTCTTGCTCTAGCCCAGGCTGACCTGAAATTCACTCTGTAGTCTCAGGGTGGCCTTGAACTCATGGCAATCCTTCTACCTCTGCCTCCAGAGTGCTGGGATTAAAGGCGTGTGCCACCACGCCCGGCTTTCGTGATCTTTTCTTCCTGCGTTCCTGGGTTTGATTTTGCTAATCATTTGTTAAGGAGTTTTGCTTCTCTGTGTTCCTGAGACATAGATGACCTACCATCTTCCTCTTGCTTGTTTTCTGTAAGGTCTTCGTCAGGCTTTTGTAGCTGGGGAGGTTGAGCCCACAAAATGAGTTTGCAAAGGATCTTCTTCCTCCTTTATCTGAAAGAGTTTATAAACTTGGCATGTAGTTCTTTTCTTTGAAAGATTCACCACAGAAGCCATCTGTGCCTTAAGTGTTCTTTGTGGGAAGGTTTTAAATTATAAATTTAGGTTCTTTAGCAAATAGAGCTACTCAGATTTTTTTTTTTTTGCTTCTGTCAGATTCAAACAGTTGTGGCTTTTTTCTTAATTTCAAAGTATTCTCTTCATTTCCAAAAGTCCAGGAAATCTTGTCACTGTCTGTAGTGATGCCTCTTTTCAAGATGTCGGAAATTTCTATGTCTGTTTCGGTCTCTCTCTCCCTCCCTCCCTTGCTCTCTCCCATCTCTCTCGGTCTTAAGAGAGGGTTACCAAGTTTTATTAATATTGTTAAAGAACTATTGTTTGTTTCTTTCTGGCTGAAATCTTTTCCATGTTGTTGACTTCTGTCTTCATCACTACATTCTTCGGTCAGCACTCCAGGAACTTGTCTCTCTCTCTTTTTCTACATCCTTGGGCTGTAATTGAATCACTAATTTGAATCTTTCTTTTCTTATATATGTATTTAAGTCTATGAAATCAAGAGCTGAACTGACATTTTGATACGATGAATTTTCATTATCACTCAGCTGAAAGCATTTTCTAGTATTCCTTGTGATTTCTTCTTAAACCCACAATGTAGAAGTGTATTATTTAATTTCTACATGGTTATAAGTTTTTTTCCTTTTTGTTGTTGATTTTCAGATTAGTTTCCATATGATCAAGAATACTTATTAAAGTCATTTATGAGGGCTGAGGAGATGGCCCCATGCCTAGAGGCATTTTTGCTTGCGAAGCCTGATGGCCCAAATTCAATTCCCCAGAACCCATGTAAAGCCAGATTCACAATGTGGCACATGCATCTGGAGTTCATTTGCAGCACCAAGAGACCCTGATGCACTCATATTCTCTCTCTCTCAAATAAATTTATTTTTAAAGTTATTTATGGGCCAAAATGTGATCAGCTTATGATCCTATGCATTTGAAAAGAATGTGTATTCTACCTTTACTAAACATTATGCTCTCAGTGTGTCTCCAAGACTAAACTGGCTGGCACTGTGGTTTAAATCTTACATACTTGCCCGTTCTTATCTGCTTGTTCCGTTAGTTATTGAGGGGAATTGTGTTGTGGATTGGGCTACGTCTTCTTTGAACGCTACACATTTCTGCTTCATGTATTTGGAAGGCAATATGGATTTCATATACTCAAGATGGTGAAAATTTCCTGAAGAATTTGGTTCTCCAGAAAAAGTGCATCTTTATCCCTGGAAATGAGGCCATGTCAGTTACCTGAGCATAGCAGTGATATGCATACAGCTGCACAATGGTCTTGTAATTATTGTATTTGTTACTTTTCTCATTGCTGTGACAAGTAGCTGAGAGAAGAAACTCAAGAGAGGAAGGATTTATTTGGGACCCTGGTTTACGAGGGGATGCAGTCCATCAAGGCAGAAAGGCAGAATGAGAGGAGCATGTTGTCTTTCTTCTTTTTTCCTTTTTATATTCAGTCTGGGGTCCTAGCTCCTAGGACGATGTCTTCCCTTCTCTCTGGAAGCTTCCTAAAACACACACCCAGAGGTGTCTCCTAGCTGATTCTAAGTCCAGTCAAGTTGACAACGAACATGACCATCACAATTATATGATCTTTTCCCCATTCTTTGACCTTTCCATATGCTTATATATAAGGAGAATTTCTTATATACAATGTAGGCTTGGGTGTTATTATTTTCCATCCAAACTAACACCCGGCATCTTTTCATTAGTGAAAAGATGGCCGTTCATTTTTTTTTAAACTGCTTTCTTTGATTAGGTTGGCCATCCTGCTGTTTGGCCTCCAGTGTCCATGCTGATCCATTCTTTCCAGCTTTCTAGGATTCTTCTGAATTGAGCATTTTTTTTAATCAGGGGAGAGCGTGAACGCAGTCCCCCACTACCACAAATTATGCAGTCGAGTTTCCCGCATTTGGGGAAATAGCAGGGGTCAGCACATCCGGAGTGCAATGGATAAGCCTTGCCCTGGGAAAACCACCTTAGTGATCATGGGCTCTCCCCTGCCAGGTAAGTATTGAATCACGCATTTCTAATTCTGCCTTTTTTAATCTCTTCTATTGAATTTTTAAAATATTTTTATTTTTTGCAAGCAGAGAGAGAGAGCAGACAGAGAGAGAGAGAGAGAGAGAGCAGACAGAGAGAATGGCACACCAGGACCTCCAGCCACTGCAAATGAACTCCAGCAGCAGCAACACGACCTATATAACCAGTCTCATTCAAGGTCATGTTCTAATCATTTCCCTTCTTCAGACACAAGATTTACAAAATGACCATTGGGAAGAAAGCAAGTGATGCCAGAAAATCTCCAAAGAACCTCAAAAATACAAAGACTATGTAATATGATAAAATAGGGGAGTAGTTTTGAAATATATACCCTGTTAAAGGTATATAGTACCCTGCTAAAGCCAAAAAATGCAGAAACAAGGCATAAAATTATCTTTTTTTGTTTGTTTCAAGATAGGGTCTCGCTCTACCCCAGGCTGACCTGGAACTCACAGCAATCCTCCTACCTCTGCCTCTCCAGTGCTCGGATTAAAGGCATGCGCCACCATGCCCAGCTCAGAAAATTATCTTGGTAACACCCCATGGAAGTGCAGCAGTGACAATTCAAACCAGACAGCTTTCTTACAAACGTTAATCTCTTGCATTCGAAGTGGTAATAAGTATTCTAACCCTCCCAATCGCCAATGGAGATTAAAAATCAAGGGCTGAAGAGATGGCTTAGTGGCTAAGGCGTTTGCCTGCAATGCAGAAGGACCAGAGTTCGGTTCCCCAGTTCCCATATACAGCCAGATGCACAAGAGGGAGCGTGTGTCCGGAGTTCATTTGCAGTGGCTTGGAGGCCCTGGTGCGCCCATATTCTCTCTCTCTCTCTAATAAATAAATAAAATATAAAAAAAGAAAAAAAAATTTTTAATCAAAATAAAAAGCTTAACTCCAGGTTGGCCATTAAGAAATTCCCGAGTATTCTGGGCACCTGCTGTGGCTGGCTAAACTTAGATTTATGGTTTGTCACAAAGAGTCTAGGAATCAGAGAGACACGGGCACACATTGGACAGCATTAGCAAGCCACTATGTTCAATAAAGGCACACGGTAGGTGTTTTAAATAAATGCAAATGACCCAAGGCTTTAAGCATTCTTCACAATGGACTTGCATTCCTAGGACTCTGTCCTGGCTCCCTTGTTGATTCTTACAAATATGTGTCTAACTGGGAAAACAGTATCTCCCCACAGCACTACAACTTCACATCTGGATTGGGTGCCATCAGCTTGCTGAGTCCGTGCACGTCTGCTGGTGTTTCCCCAAGCTTTCTTTTGGAAATTCAGTGCACTTTGGCTTTGAAACATGTGTATGGAAGATTTTTAACACAGAAGCCCCGTGCGCATTGTTATTCTTAAATAGATGTGTGCAACTATTAAATGTTTTATTTCTTGGGTTTTGTTTCCCACAGCTGACTGAGCACACTCCCAGTGAGGAAATCGGTCAGCAAGCAGCTGTGACAGTGAAAAGGGGGAGGAGACCCCTCCTGTTCAAGAGTGGAGGAGCTGGAGAGGCCACGGCCTGGATCCTGTGTAACGCTGAGGTACGGAGCTCCACAGAAAATAAACATGTGTCAACAGCCCTTCCCAGATCCATCTATGCTATGGAGTATAACATCCTGTAAGTCTGATGAAGGCTGTGGTTGTGGAGATGGCGGGAATCTAACAGGTGTTCTCATCTTAAGCCTCCTGGTATGTGGTTATCCGCCACGGGTATGTCCTTTAGACAACCTGGGCCTCCATTTCCTTAAGTGAAACCAAATGATTTCTCAGGGCTGGGTGATCTGATCCCTTCCCCCCCCCCCAGAGGGACATAATTCCCTGGGGATTTGAGGTGTGTGTTTCATAGGCGTCTTCAGTTTTTATTCAGTGTCACAGACTACAGTGGGAATAGGAGGAAGCCGTTTTTCCCATGTGGGGCTAATTCTTCAAGCATAAGGAAGCTGGCAAAAGCATGACCCAGTTACAGACTCGCAATGTCCCCCTAAGCTTTCCAATTCAGAGGCTCTGGGCTACAGTTTAGATCTGGAGTGCCCCCCCAGGTCTCAGGATGGTTTGGTTGACAACCTGGGGGGCTACTGGGAGGTAGTGGGACCTGGAGGAGGTGGATGGGGCCAAGTAGAGAAAGTCAGATTATTAGGGAGGGGATACGGGGACTCTGTCCATCCTCCCCATCCTGCTTCCCAATGGTCATGAGGTGAACAGACCTCCTCTTCCAAGTACTCCTGCCACGATGGACCGCATCGTAACAGACCCAAATCAACAGGACCAAGCAGCCATGGCCTGCAACCTCTACACCAATGACGTGTAATGGATCTTTCAAGTTGGGTGTCTACATACTAGAATCCCTTCCTCTTCCCACATCCATTGGTTCTCTGGAGACTGCAGAACAGTTACCTCTCGTCTCTTTGCCTGACTCCTCCTCACGCACCACCTCCTTTTCATCAGTAATACTTCTTTTCATTATTTTTTAGCAATAAAGACTATATAACCCACAAGCCTGTTTGTTCAATTATGTACTGCCAGGACCTAGGACAGTAACCTTGCCTACCACTCGGCTTCCTCTGTTCAACAAAACCCCACCTTCAGTGGCTTAAAGCAGTGATCAGTCATAGACAGGCATGCAGGCAGACAGACACACAGACAGAGTTAGAGACAGACACAGACCAGAGATAAATTCAAAGGCAAGGACACAGAGAGGGGCACAGAGAGAGAAAGAGAGGCAGAGACAGACAGAGGTGAGACAGAGATACTTAGTGTGAGAATTGGCCCTCATTACAATGGAAGCCAAATCTGCCCAGTAGCTGGAGGTCCAGGAGCCTGAAGATGTCACTCAGTCCCAGTCCGAAAGCCCAAGAGCCAGGGGACCCGATCACATGACTCCTTATCAAGTGTGAAGGCTAGGAACCAGGGGCTGTCACATCCAGTTGTAGGAGAAATGGGTGCTCTGCTCCTCTGCCCTTTTGTCCTGAAGGCTTTCAGAGGCTTGGGTGATGCTCACCCTCAGACACACCCAGAACCAAGGCTTCACCAGCTATGTGGACGAGCCCATCAAGGTGACATCCAAAACGAACCTTCACTCCTGAGCCACTGTGCTTTATTCAAAGTCAGCCGATAGTCCTCAGGTCTCACTGGATCCAGAAAGAACTTCCTCACCAGGAGCCAGTGCTCGCAGAGTCTTGGTTGAAGGGGGGCGGCCCCACCATTCTGTGGTTCTCAGAGTTCTTCACATAGGATAACAGATTACGTTACCGAACCCCAAGTCATCGAAAGGGACATCCAGATCCTTGCTGTGTAGCTTCCGCCCTGGCCAGTGTCCTGTCCCATCCTTTGCTGTGCTTTGGCCAATGGCAGGTTCCAGAGGAGGTACACACAGAGACCTGAGAGTCCTGGAGTGCCTGGGCTTGCCATCGTTTCCTCTGCCGTTGCCATGAGAATATTCCTGGTTGGTCCATTGATCGAGGGACCCCTCCTGGCTGAGGGGTGGAGCTACCCAAGGAGCCTAGGTGGGGCCCACCCAGACAGCCTGCTGTAGCACATGAGAACTTCAAGCAAGAGAGGCCCGAGGGAGCATATTACTCATCAGCACTCTGATATTGGGAGTTGCTCGTACTAGATGTAGTCTGGGTATTCCTAGCAAAACCCTCACTTCAATGAAACCTTCAATGAAAGGAAGACCTACTTCCTGCTTGAGTCCTGTTCCTCTGGGGCCCAGGATTAGAAGTCCCCTCCCACAGTGACCCAACACTGTGGCAACATGGGCCAGCCATGGCCTCACATGACACACATCGGCTTCCTGTGTCCTCTGAGACCTGCTCTCCCTGGCGTGCTCTGCTCTGAACCATCTGCAGCGTTTTCGCACTAGCCAGGGCTGCAGACCCAGGAGTCTCTCATACCTATGATCTCATCAACTCAGCGATGATTAGATCATTAGCAGTCATCTTCTGAAAGGGACAATGGAGTTCCAAAGCACATGGGTCCTTGTGTGAAACACATCCAAAACTCGTGGGAATGAGATTTTGATTACCTTTCATCTAAAACCTAGCTGTAGTGTTCATTCCAGTGGGCTGCTGGCACTCCATGACCCAAGAGGGAAGCAGCCATTAAGTCTCCTCGAGTCCTTTCCAAGATTGGTGGGAAGGGAAACCTGCTAGGCTTAAAAGAACTTTGTCCCTTGGACTAAGAGGCTTGCTTAATCACTAGGCAGAATTAAAACTGGACCCTACTGCTGTACTCCTCAGAACTTTTAATATGCTAATGTACATTGTACAGCTCCGAGAGGGGTTATTAGCATGCAGCAGTTTTTAAGCCAATTTGGCCCAGGAACCCTGAGAACTTGGTGTGCCTAGGACATTTGTATGATTCATATCAGCCCGTGGACCACAGTTGGAGAAACTGATCCTTTCCAAGGACCAAGAGGTAATGAATCATCCTGTCAGCTGCAGTTATATTTGACTCTCACCAGCCTGGCTCGAAATGAACCACCCGGTTGTTGGCCACCTTTTTATGGTCACAGCACATTGAGGAGGTTCAAAGATTCGAGGCCAGGGGTAGGAGGGAGGGAGTGGAAAGCCAGTAAACAGATCAGAAATAATTACAACGAAAACACTTCTTGGGCTGAACCAAATCTCACAGGTCTAGAACAGTGCGTGGACCAAGCCAGGGTGACAAGGATGACGGTCTTCCGGGGAATGCTTTCTGTCCTGGTTGCCGGGACATCTCCCTTGGACTTTTCTTGCTCACAAGCTGTCTCTTGTATCTGGTGGCCAGATCAGTGATGCACTGAGACCCGGGTGAAAATCAGTCACACAGGTGCAGAAGTTCACAGCTCAGAAATCCCAGGGTCTTGGCCAGCTGCTGGCAGAGTGGAGGCAACCACAGAGCCAACCATGAGCGTCACTTGGCACTTTAAGTCCATAAGCAACAGGGATTAGACGGTGTCAACCAATTGGTCTTTCCCAAATCACACAACAAATGTCTTTTAAATTCCTCCAAGTTGAAAAATAATTAGAGAAAAATATTTGTGATACAGAAAAAAAAAGTTAGTGTTTCATATCATTTAGGTCTCAAGCCTGAGATAAATTAAAAATATATAGTTGGCAGTCTGCATCCAGCTTCAAACAAATCCTTTGAAAAAATAACCTGTATCGAACATGTATAGACCTTTTCTCGTCATTATTTCCTGAATGACTGTTCCCATGACAACTATGTACACCACATTAGATACAATAGTCTAGAGGTGATTTAGGGTTCAGGTGGGTGGGTATAGGACACATGCAAATACTAGGTCACTTTACATAAGGGCCTCCTTGGGTGTCTGAGGAATCAGGTACCCACATAAGGTCCTGGAACCAAGCCTCCCCGGTCAATGGAGAAAGTAAATTTATAAAAGTCATATCAGGGACGTTGAGCACGAGATGCTGTAAAAGAACACAAATGGATGATAATTATGCGCAAGGATGTCCAGCTTTATTAGTGATAAAAAGAAGACAGCATTTCACACCTGATAGACTAGCGCAGATGAAAAAGGCCTGCAGAATCCAGTGCTGGCCAAAGGGTAGGAGGGTGGGCTCTTCCTTGCACTGCCCGGCGGGGTGAGGGAAAAGCTATCAGAACACAAGGACTGTACACTTGTGCCCATGAGAGCCATGGCTAAGAACCTCTCAGAAGGCTCCCCAAGAATCCTGTGCAAGGACAGTCCTCACATCCTTAAGCCTGGATCAAGAAGCCAGCGGTACAGGGAATTCTGGGGCTCTCTGTGAGAGGCAGCGTGTCCCCATGGAAAGCCACCTGTAAACTGTCATCATCAGACCATGTGACAGAAAAGAACCCTGATTGCTCATGGGAAATCGTGTGTGCCTAAGAGGCTTGGTCCTACAGTTGCATTGTATTCTTTGGTGTAGTTAGAACCTGTTAATCAATAATAAATAAGACGAAATGTAATTTTTTGCTTTGTTTTGTTTGAGACGGAGCTCAGGCTGACCTCAAAGTTTCCATGAAGCTGAGCTGTTCTTAAGCCAATGACCCTCCTTGTGGACAACCGCGCCGAGGTCTAAGTATAATTTTCAAATAGAAAACCTTATCATCTAAATTTTACTATAAACAATATTTTCAAAAAAAATTTAGAAGCCAGGCGTGGTGGCACACACCTTTAGTCCCAGCACCCAGGAACAGAGGTAGGAGGATTGCAATGAGTTCGAGGCCACCCTGAGACAACTTAGTGAATTCCGGGTCAGCATGAGCTAGAGGGAGACCCTACCTCAAAAAAAAAAAAAAATTAGAAACAAGTGGACAAGAAAAGCCAAGTTTTGTTGTTGTTGTTGTTTATTTCTTTTTGGCTTTTTGAGACAGGGTCTGTCAACATAGCCCAGGCTGCCCTGGAGATCATGGTTCTCCTGCTTCTGCTTCCTGAGCGCTGGGATTATAGGAGCCACTGTGATGGTGAATCCACTGACAACCTGGCTGGACAGGAATCAAGCAGCAGACATGCCTCTTGGGCAGATCTGTGGGGTCTTTCCAGGAAGGGCCAGCTGAAGGGGAAGCCCCTCCCCCACAGTGGTCCTCTCTATAAGGACTCTTCTCCCCCACACCCAGCCGAGGGCATCCACCCGCTGCCGCCATACTTCAGACACTGGAGTCGGCTTCTCTGGCTTTCCAATGCTCACTGAAGAGCAGTGGCTCTCCCAGAATCCTCCAGGCCTCCAGCTCCAGATGGGGACAGCTGAGGCCTCCAGTTTCATGGACTGAGCAGCAACTGAGTTCTCAGACTGTCCAGGCTAAGCCGGCCATTGTTGGGCTATCGCCCCTATTGTATAAGCTAATCAATCCTTTATTGTAACAAATATTCCTTCTTTTGGTTCTATTTCTCTAGCGAACCCTGACTACGCACGCACCGAGACGTTTTGAAGAACACAGTAAACGGCCATTTGCCTTGTTGATAGCAGAGCAGCTCCACAGTGAGCACAGGAAAATAGAATAGGACTCACGAGACGCAGGCAGAAATTTGAAATGAAGAGAGCAAAGACGGAGTCCAGAAATCTCTCCAGTCACATACGGGAGTTTAACTGATAAAAATACCATTTTAGGTTAGTAGGGAAAAGGTCAACTTTTTAATAAATGGTGCTGAGAATATGATTGTACAGCTTAGGAGAATGGACAAATACTCTCTTTTAACACAGTTTGTTCAAGTTAATTGAAATGTCAGATGTGCAAGCTGGGTGTAGCTCGGGGATAGAGAAGTTGCCAACACAACTGAGGCTCTGGGGTCAAACCTCAGCACTGTCAAATGGAAAAATTGAAATCAAAAGGAAAGGTGTGAATAAGGCTGAGAGAACACAGTTGGAGAATCTGAGTGAACTTCACTCACGTGCGTGGAGAGAAGGCGCTTCCAGGTGCAGGAGCCCCTGAAGCCCTAAAAGGAAACCCTTAACTCTGACTATGTGAGAAATTTAAGAAATTTAAAATGAACAGGGCTGGAGAGATGGCTTAGCTGGCAAGGCATTTGCCTGCAAAACAGAAGGACCCAAGTTTGATTCCCCAGTACCCACATAAAGCCAGATGTCCAAGGTGGCATGTTCATTTGCAGAGGCTGAAGGCTTCTCTCTCAAATAAGTAAAAAAAAAAAGTTTTTAAAAAAAGAAATTTAAAATGAACAAAATTAAAATACAAATCCCACATAGGGAAAAATACAGTATTTATAGCATCATAAAGTCTGCTTGGAAACAGAAAACCCATTGTTAACGATGGCTGTCTCAAGCCTGTCTTTCTTTTCTTTCTCATAATGTTCTGTATAGTCCCTTAACTGTTGTCCTTGAGAATAATATCTTCATAAACAAAAATTCTTTTAAAAATGAAAACCAAAGGGAAATTAAAACAAAATAGAATTGCTTCCCACTAGGACCCACTTCCCAATGGTTCTGTCAACTCCCAAAAGTGCCCCCTGCGACCAAACCTTTAATACATGGTCTTTTGGGGAACATTCTCAATGCAAGCCACAGAATTTGGAAAGAGGAAGACAAGGCCCTTTCTCCTTAAGGACATGACCCCTAAGTTGCCTGCACTGCTTCCTCTCATGTGTCGTTGACCAGAGCTGTCACACAGTAATCTCTAGCTCTAGGGAAGTGGTCTTTCTCTAGTCAGTCACGTTCAGATGGGAGTCAGGAGGACACTGGCCGGTCACCTTGGCCACAATTACAGCATCGCGTGCAGAGCACAGTCCCATCTGCATAAGAGACCTTACAGTCAAGCACACGCCCCTGGCCTGCACAGGAAACACCCCATGTTCATACACACCCCTGGCCTGCATAGAAGACACCCCCATGTTCACACACATCCCTGAAATGGAGGGGAGCATTCTTTTCTGAATTATATTTTTTCCCCAAATGAATGACATACAGGGAAGGTCAGGGACTATCTGATGGAAGGAATCTCTAAGAAACAGCCTCTTGATCTCAATGAGCACAGGCAGCCTGGGGGCCTTTACATGGATCAACACCAGTTGGGCATGAGGTGGGCCTGGTCAGAGAGAAGAGTGGGCTTCAATGCAACTGCCACCCAAGCCCCTGCTGACCGTCCAAAGGCTCAGGCCAGGATGGCCCTCCTGATGGGCAGCTTGCCCGTCAGCCATCTGTCCCTGGATATGGAAGGCTTCCAGTGAGGGGGTGAAACCTTAGGCAAGGACACTCCTTTCCATCTTGCTAATTCCTGGAGGGGCTGCACCAGGAGCCCTCAGCCCTTAGTCGAATGTGCCTCTGTTCTATTGGGCAGCTGAATGGTTGCTGTAGCCTCAGGATGCCAGGGACAGGCCAGAGGGAGGGAGGGAAGGAGGAAGGAAGGAAGGAAGGAAGGAAGGAAGGAAGGAAGGAAGGAAGGAAGGAAGGAAGGAAGGAAGAAGGGAGGGAGGGAGGAAGGAAGGAAAGAGGGAGGGAGGAAGGA
>PVHP010009605.1:0-49609 GCA_004024765.1 Zapus hudsonius
AAAAAAAAACTATATTTATATATATGTCACACATTATTTTCAAGCTAGGTTTAGTGGCACATAACTATGGTTGCACTTACCCTAGAGTCAAATGCAACAAGACCCCATCTTAAAACAGCGGGGTGTGGGTGGCAGACCTTTAATCTCAGCACTCAGGAGGCAGGTTCTTTCTAAATTCAAGGTCAGCTTGTGACTACAAAGTGAGTTTCATGTCAGCCTGGGCTAGAGTGACACCCTACCTTGAAAAACTAAAATGAGAGTGAGGGGGGAGAGAAAGGGAGAGAGGGGATGATGATGATGAACCATCTGTGTAAGAAGAAATCAGGCTAGATGCATGCAAAGGCCTTGATCAAGGTTATAAAGTACTTTAGCCAATGCACGAATCTTAGTGCTCTTTAGATGAATTTTGGAGTTCAGATGAACAATAAAAGAGAATTCCAGGATAATCTTGGGATGCATTTATAGAAATTGGTGAATTAAAAAGAGGAGGATATCAGTTGGTAATCCATTCTCTCCCTTGTTGGGAATCCTCATGACACTTTCATGGTTGTATTGGGTATGTAAGTGTGCTTCTCGCTGAGATCAGATTGGGAATCAGGTTTGCCTGGAAGGCAGAATTTAGAGATATCATCCTGTGTCTATTTGTTAATTTCTTTGTCTACTTAACATAGAGACCTAGTGAGGATGTGGCTGGTTCTTGTTTTCCCTAAGCTCACAGTCTGGAGAGACAACAGGGCAGGTGACTGCATCAAACTGAGACAGTCTGTGTAATATGGTATGTATTCTGTGATAGTCCATATTTCGGGAGGGCTGAAAATGTGGCTGTGCTCTTGATGGGGTCAGAGAGCCTTCCTGGGGAGTATGACATCCAAGGAAAGATCTGAAGATGAGAATGCATATGGAAAAGGGGGAGGACAAAGACTGCTGTAGGTACAGGGAGCAATCTGCGCAAATACCCTGGAGACACCAATGCAATTGGGATGATTGAGTGTGCTACACTTGTCTGGAATAGATGGAGCCAGTGAACTGGGAGTGATGTGACCAGCTTCTCTGCCTTTCCCTTCTCTACCAGGCTAGACTACGTGTACAGGCAGGTTAGTAGTGAGTGTGCGATTCTGACAATTAATGTTAAAATGCATTTGTGAGCACAACAGAGAGAAGGTGCTGACGTGCCTGGGCACGCTGAGTGACTGTGTGAAATGAAAGCTGCAATATTTCCCTTGTGCATGTTGTTCCAGCTATCCCACTGACCTGACAACCTGTCTCCCCAAAGGGGCTACTGCTCACCTTTAAGATGGAAAAAAAAGGCTCTGAATGGAAACCAGACAAATGAATATGAGTGCAGCAGGAGGGGAGAGCAATAAAATGAACAGGCCTGAATGATGGTGGTAACCTGCTGAATTCCCAGGTCACAGAGTAATTTACTGACTGGTCCCAGACCACTGGATAATTATCCAGTCAGCCCCATTCTGATGTGAAGCCACCTGCTGCTCTTGTTATTAATACTGGCAGCAATCAGCAGGTGTTGGTGGGAGCAGAGAGAAGTGACCTGAGTCCCCAGACTACTGAACAAATATGTGGGCTCATGCCAGGGCCCTCTGAACTAGACCTCACCAGGAAAACTGACCAGTTCCAGTTTCTTGTCTCAGCCCCTGCATGAGCCGCAGGAAAGTGTTCCCAAGGATGGCCAATGGCTTGGGCAAAGGAAGCAGACATCCAAGTCCTGGAATTTGACTACCTGTGTAAAGAAATCTCTGCCTAGTTCTCCCTTGGAGCTGACTAGAAAATGGTTTTGAGGCCTCTCCAGATTAGCAAATTAATACCTACAGATCCATGTCAAGCATTGGTCTTTGACGTGGTATGGGAATTGGACTTCATTGTCCACAAGTGGGGCCAGAACAAGTGAGGGTGTCTGCTTGTATGGGGCTTAATCACTTGAGAGCTTGACCTCAGCTAATCCTCAGAGAATTTCAACAGGTTATTGGGGTGGGAGTGCAGCTTCTTAGTTTATATCCCTCTTTAAAAGCATTAGTTATACACACATACACAGTGCCTAGCATATAGGAGGCATTTTCAATTAATGTCAATGCATTTTCCTCTTCCCATAACTTTTTTTTGTGATGAATGCTTCCCTCTGTCTATTTTCCTTCTAGGACACTGGTTCTCAAGTAGAGGCAGTCTTGCTCCCCAGAGGACATTGACCCTGCCTGTGAGCACTTTTAGTTGTTATCACTGTGGGTGTTGGTGCTCAAACTTAGTGGGTAGAGGCCAGGGAAGCTGGAGAACATCCCACAATGCACAGAGCATCCTTCAGAACACAGAATGTCTCACTAGGATATTTGTAGCCTTGAAGTTGAGAAATCCTTCTCTAGGAAATTTTGCTCCCTGTAGCCAATGAATCCCTCAATACTACTAGTCTTAAGACAACTGCTTTCTTTAAAAGAAGCCCCCTAAATGGTTTAGTCATCATAAATGCATTCCTATTTATGTATTCATATGTATGGAGCACCTGTTCTGTGAGGTATGAAATTGTAGAGCTACATCTATAGAGACCTTGACAACTCGGAGGGGAGTGCAGAACACTGGTTTCCTGTCATCTTCAGGGTCAGGTCTGATACGGGTTATTGATAACTAATAAAAGCGACACGGGGATGCCTCTGCAGAGGTCTGCCGGTCACAATCCCCCCTGTGAAGAAATAACCCTAACTGCTGTTAGGGTACTAGGGTGTGGAATTTGGAAAAAAAAGCATCAGAAAGTACATACATGTTTAAGAAAATAAAAGCACCAGAAGTACTTATATGTTTAAGAAACAAGAATTAACAATATCCATTTTTGAACCTATTAAGAGGCAAGGCAAGCTTAATACAGGCAAGCTCTGACTGGTGAGGGGTTAAGGAGGAGCTTGGCAACATTATGTGGGGTCTCACTCCTAAACTCTCACATATTTCCCCCTCTCTTGAGGACACCCCAACTGCTGTTGGGAAATGGGGATGAAGAAATCTCTCTCTCTTCTATTTCCTGCTGAATAGGACATGAAGTTATGGCAGCTGGGGGTATCCCTCAGAGATGGGAGGGTCCCTATTTAAGGCCCGAGAGAGTGAGACCCCTTAGCCATATATCATATTGTCCTATCACATTGTAAGGCAGGAGGTGGGGTATCTTCCCCAGAAGTGGGGAGTGTTTCATATAGGGTGTCCAGTGGAGAATGGTTCAGTGTTGGGTGGGATTTCTGTCCACCATGGAAACTCGAGATCCATCCCCAGAATTGCTTTATCGAATGGCATCATAGTGTCTGATATGGTCTGAGACGGTTCCTGTATGACTTGTAAGCATATGACATATATTAACAGAGTTATTAAAAAGAGAAATATATATAGCATTTAATCTTAATAACAGCACAAGTGTCACGTAGGGTAGGTATGAGGGCATTTAGAGTTCTGTGATTTTTTTCATCACTTGAAATGAGAATTTAGCAGATTTTCTTAGCAGTATCTTTTCCAATGGAAGGAATAAACATGCTGGATAATAGTCTGTATCTAAATTTGTAAATAAGTTGAGTATATTAAGGTGTTTACCTTGTCTTTCCTGTACTTAAGGAAATTTAAAAAATATATTCTCCAATCCTTCCTGGGGCAAGCCAGGGACAGAGATTGGTGTCACAAAACTCCTTTAGTGTCAGTGGGAGCTATCCAACATATATTTATTTCAGATCCCATCCTGTTAGAAACCATTTTGATGGTTGGAGGCTTATGACATTTAGTCATAGGATTAGAACTATTATTATATATTCTTGGGAATAAATTTCTCTCTGAGTGTTTAAGACCTGGTATAAAGCCAAGATTTAAGCATGTATGTTCTTGTTGGTGTCACGATGGCTCTTCAAGGAGGATTTGGGGTCTGGGAGAAGCAATATGGCTTCCTCAGCATTATTGCTGTCGGTGAGGCAGAGTCCAGGTCATGCTGACCTTGGTTTTTCCTCAGTTGGGAAATTTTTAGGACTATCAGTCCCCGTTTGACTCTCCTGTATGTGCTGTACACTGATTTGTTTCTGGGTTTCCATATCTTTCTTGTTCAGAAAGACTGGTGACACTCAGAAAGGCAGTGTAAATACCTCAGCATGGCCCTTTTACCTCTTGTGGCCCTTTGTGACCTGGGAACAGAGGCCAAAATATTAGCCTATTTGTCCCATGATGCCAATTGGATTTGACTTTTATACAGGTAGTTAACACACTTAGAAAGGAATTTGTATTAACCCGGTAGGATAGATATACCCATATTGACATTTAAATTGACTAATAAGGCATATCTAATTAGAGAATGGCATAATCTTTTAGTCTATCTTGTCCAACCTTGAGTTTACTTATTGGAATAGTCTAGGCATAATATTTCATGACTGTTAATATAGACAAAACATAGTTTTGAAGGAATTTTTAGCAATAAGTCCAAATATAGAGACCTAACCTGGAAGTCATCAGATCAAAAACAGTCTAGCAAGACAGTATCTATGTTTGAAAACATACAAATTATCCAGGAGGGTTTGGAAACTTAAATTGTAGAGGCTGAAATAATTTTCCTCAGATGTCTGAACTTTTACCCTGGAGTAGGAAATATGTCTTAAAGAGTTAGTTTATTTAGAGGCAATTGACTTAAAGTACCCCAAAATAAGACAATTGTTAAAACAATATTTTAGATAGAGACACTGTGAATACCCACAATAAAGCAGATGCTGGTCCTGTCAAATTAGAACAATTGAATTTTAACATAACTCTTGGCAAATCTGTTTTTGAAAGAGAAAACATTTGACAACCAATGTTGTTAGTTTAACTTTAGCCACTAATTAACCTGATACATAGTAGAGATTCTTACAAACATAAGATAATTTTATGTTTTATCCATGACAGAAATTTTATAAAAGCTTAACTAAGTTATTCCAACATATTTATCTAATAGGAGGATAGAAGCCACAATGACTGAAATTAAACCTTTAAGTTACATAAGTCCTATGATGACCATTTGATAGCATTAGCATGAACAAATAGAAACCATCTTTTTAAAACTCACAATGTTTTTAGAGGTGAGAACCTTATTTTAGAAAATTAATACAAGTAAGTAAACTTTACCTTAAAAATTTAATTTGTCCAATAATTTATATATTGACAAATATAGTTAGCTTGGATGAGTACCTTAAAAGTTCGTTTTGTATATTTCTTAACCCATGAACAATTTAGTATTTGTGAGCTGTTGATGAGTAGCCTTAATCATAATAGTTAAACCTTAGCATCTAGAGTAAGGTCTTGGAAGAGCCTGGCAAAATTTCCCTTTGGGACAGTTTCCGCAAACGTGTCCCCCTTCCCCCTTTATATACCAAGAAAGCAATCCTTGGTGATGTCCCCTTTCCTGAAAGGGGGCCTTCCTTAAGCAACCTGTTATATTGATGCTGTTTATTTATTTATTTTTATCTCCCTTGTCTTAGTTTTTTAAAAAATTTTTATTCCCTTTTGTTCTCTTTTGGCTTCCAATTGTAATAACATCAGTTGGACCTCGGTTGGTTTAGCCACCAATTTTTTTGTAAGTTAGCATGCTTTTCTAATTGTCTCCCCCAATTTTTTGAAGAAAGGTAAGGAGCAGTTTGTTATAAAATTGCCCTGTGCTAAGTGGAGACTTTGGGGCTGAATGTTCCACCTGAAACAGTAATGGAGAAAAAAAGAAGTAAGAGATTCTTGAATTAGAATTATGCCCAATTCATAATTTTCATCTCCACTGAAAAGAGGGGTCATCTCTTTTGAAAACTGATTCAGGACCAGAAATTTGGGGTGTCCTCTGTACAGGAGCCTTGGTCCCAAATTTTGAGTTAGTCCCAAATCTAAGAAGGCACATAGTGTGCTCTATGTGTTTTCTTGAAGCAGGGGTTCTCCAGACCTCCCCAGCATGGGTCTCATATCATGGCATATAAGAGCCCCCGAGACATTGATCAGATGTATAAGTGTAGAAATTCCACAAATTCTTGTCTTAGCTGGTCTAACCACTCAGCTGGGGGAGGTGGTTCGGGACCTCATTCCCATTTCTCCGCTTGGCATGCTAAGATAAATGAAAACTTTAAATTCATGATAAATAAGAAAAAAATAGATACAAAAATTGTTTAAGTTTAAATTCAATGAATTTGATTTCTAGTCAATTTGTGAAGCTTTTTTCTCTATAAAACTTTTATTCAAAACGAATTAAGCCTCGTGATACATGTGAAACTCTTAGTTTTACAGAGCTGAAGCAGGGGGATAACAGATATGCTTACTGGGTTAATAAAAAGATTCCCCTTTCTGGGTCATTCCAGGTCACTTCTCTGATTGTACAATGTTCTATACTTCTAACTATGCCACAGACTTATTATTTTTTTCAGTCTACTTCAATCAGTTTTAAAAATTCTATCAAGGATGATTTGTCAAAGATATTCAAAAGTTATAAAGGTAACAAAATTGTTCCAGATATGATAAAGGTATTAATAAAAGTTATATAAGGGACCATTATGTTGTGCCTATACTTTAAAAATATACATCGTAAAACTTATTAGAGCTTATTTATAAGATATAGTTTACACCCATAGATTATAAAAATCTATGGATTATATCTATACTAATAAATATTATTAAAGATATGGGCTGTCAATTTTCTTAAAATTGTATCCAGAGAAATATTACATAAAGTATCTAATATTTCCTATTGATAAGGATGTCTAATTCTTCTGATATTGGATTACTTATTTTATAAAGTTAAATCAACAGTTAAATCAACCCAACACAATTTCTCTTAATTCTATAAAAGATGAGAAACTAAGTTCTATAGATAAATATGTTAGATGCCAGTTCTATAAAAGCCAGCTGTATACTGGTTCTGAATATTGGACTAAACAATAAAAGAAATCAGGATATTAATGTGCTCAATCTGACTCTGTCTCCCAAAAAAAAAGAGTTCTTTTGGAGATTGACCCAGAAGCAACCATGTTTCCTAATGCTTCCTCATAGACCAGACTGGCCCTCTGGTTGATGACGAATATAAGGGAAAATCATAACACAAAGAGATTTGTCTTCTTTATGGTGCAAAAGTCCATGATTATATGGGTAAACTGAGACATAGAGTTTTTTTAATCTATTGCTCAATGGTTAGAGACATTGACTACTATAAATGCTATATGTTCTCTGCTTGTTTATAAAAACAAAGGGGGGGGGAGAATACCCCTAGAAAGTGTTCTACTTATAAGTCTATGTTAAGGATCAGGCTGTTCAATATTTAGAGATACTTATCAATGATTATGCTCTTTTGACATTCTTGGAAAAAAAGGATCTATTCCTGAATTTTGATAAAAGCTCCAATTATTTCTAATCTAGATATAATAATTTACAAAGGTATTTGCTTGGTCTGTTTTATTAAGAAAATTAATTTTTGTTTCTGTCAAAAAGACTGGTCACAATACTCTTTAAAGGTGACCACGACAAGTCAGTTTTAAGTACTAAGTCATTCTCTCTCCCAATGGTTAGAGATGTAAATTTCCAAATGCCAAGACCACAGGCTCAAATTTAGGCCAAATTAAAACAAGATATATTTGTATACACAAGAGCCAACCAGCGGCTGTCTCACCCAATTAACAGGGCTTAAAAGACTAACAGAAAACAAAGAAAAAGTGGGGTTTCATCTCCAAAACCCTGAAATATTTCTAATAAAGAAATTTATCAAACAAAAGTAAAATTAAGCAGGACTTACAGAGATAAAATATTAACTTCTTCAAAGTACAAGTAACTTTCAAGCCATGCTTATCCATTATCTTACAGCTGTGTTTGCCCTGCCTATTTCTCAGGACAATGCTCTTCCCTGCTATAAATTATCCTCTCCGTCTGGTCTTATCTTCAAGGACTTCTTTCAATAAGGTTCTCTGAGATTCTTCAGCTGGTAAACAGGAAAAGTTTAGCCCTCTTGAAGTTAACTCTTTCAGCAGCCTTACTAATTTCAGTTTTCTCCCTCCTCACAGCTGCCCAAGGTGACACATGTGTTGTTATTAAAGTTAAATGCTATGTATACCCCTTTCCGATAACTGTTAATGTGTGACATCTGCTTTATTCGTACAGGTCAAATTCTACTCCTCTCAGTGGGGCGTTCCCTCTGCTGATCTCCACTGACCTCCTCCCCTTTACCACCCACCCTAATGCCTCACTGCTGTTCCCATTAACATAACTCTTAAACACCTTGTCCCCATAACAAACTGTTCTCCACCCAGGCTCTTCAATATGCTGCTCTTTAGCCAAAGGATGGACATCCCCTATGTTGTTTAATTCCAGGCCCACTGATGTCACTGCCTCTTCACCCGTTGCGTCCCCCACTGACTATATTAAACCTCAAAATGCCAAGCCCAAGTTTGCTGCCATGAGCCCTATATCTCAGACCCTCCTTGCATTCTTTAACGCTATTTTTTTGCACTCAATGAGACTAACCCCAACTTTACCCAGGCCTGATGGATATGTTACTCAGTCACCCCTCTGTACTATGAGGGTGTGGCCGCCAACACAAGTATCTCCTATACTAACCAGCCTGAAGAATGTCGCTGGGGTAATTACCATGGCGGCGTCATTACCTTGTCAAGGGTAACTGGAGCAGGCACATGTGTTGGAAATGTTCACTCTCTAATGCTGGGAACTTTATATTCCCCAGAAATGCTTTGCAGTGGGCCTGTTCCATGGGCCTAATGCCCTGCCTACCCCTTGATATTTTCAACCAGTCCACAGACTTTTGTATTGCAGTTACCATCATCCCCGCTATGGAGATCATGGATGAAGAACATTTTTTTCCTTGCATCCCGATGGATATACAACCATGACCACTGAGAAAGGTGAGAAGCCATTATGGTAGTTACCCTGGCCATTTCCCTGGGACTTGGATCTGCTGGAGCAGGGATGGGCATCACATCCATGACAGAGTCTAATCGAAAAATATACTCCCTTCAAGCAGCTGTTGACAGAGACTTGGGACAGTTACAGTCCTCAATATCATACCTCAAAGACTCTGTAAAATCTTTATCATGACCCCTACACTCTGGTGGCTTCAGTGTAAATGTATTTCCTCATAGTTTTAGGTATTTTTAATTAAGCTTCTTCCTTAGTCTTAAGCAGGATGAGCCCTGTTGGAGGAGGTGTGCCACTGGGGGTGGATCTTGAGTCCAGACCTACCAGGTTTGTGTATTGCCAGCTTGAGCTCTGGCTGTTCATGCTGGCTGGTGCTGGTTTTTCTCTATATTCTGTGAATGTATGTTGAAGGGAACTTCTTTCATTCTAATGATGCTTTCCTTGAATACTGCAAGTCCAAAATAAACCCTATCATAAGCTGCTTCTGGTCAGTTGTTTTTCCCAGCAATGAAAAGGTAACTGCAACACTGATAACTGATATCTCTCTCATCTGTCACAGAATGTCCACCAATTCTGCATTCACACAGTAGCAGCTTCATCTGCCTTAATTGTGACTTCTCATCTCATTTTCCCTGTTCACTTGATTTTCAACACTCAGATTAAATTTATATTCTTTGTGAACCCTGCATTGGCACATTCCACAACAGGTTGATTTTTCCTCATCTAAAATCCTCAGGGGTATGGATTTCATAATTTTGAAAAATTTGCATATGTGTGATGGTTAGGTTTTGTTGTCAACTTGACCTTTTTAGTAACTCTTGGGTGGGTCTCTGAGTATGTTTATAGGAAGGCAGCCTCTCAGTAGGGGGCAGGATATAAGGAAGCTCAGGAGAGCTAGAAGTAAACATCCCTTCCTTTATGGGCAGTGCAGGAAGGAAATTCCAGACTCAGGAAGCCATTAAATCTGGGAAAGGGTTGCAAGACCCCACTCTAAGGCTATATAAGGGGAAGAAATTCTCTTTGGCTCTCCTTCCTGTTCCCTGTTCTGTGTGTGTGGTGTAGGTGATGGGTTTTTCTCTCTGCTTGGACCTGTGAAAGGGGAGCAGCCTCTTTTGCATTCTGGAACTTCCCCTGTATCTATAGCTACAAATAAATCCTTTCCTCCCATAAACTGTGCCTGGTTTGGAGATTCATCCCAGTGGCATGTGGCTGACTACAACAATATGCTTAATGAGATATCTTGTGCAAAGGACCCTAAATATAAACATGTAATGAATTTATGTTTCATATCAATCTTTTTATGTGTGTATGTTTGTGTGGTGTGTATGCATGTGGAGGCACTTGTTTGCACACATGGAGACCAGAAGTTGACATCCGGTGTTCCACTGCTCGCCACTTTATTCAGCTGAGGCAAGGTCTCTCTCTTGAGCTCATGGCTCACTTGTCTAGCTAGTCAGCATTCCCCTGGGATCTCCTGTCTCTGCCTCCTACACACTGGGATTACAGGTGGCTACCCTACCTGCTGCCCAGCATTTAAATTAATGGTGGGAATTCAAGTTCTGGTTCCTTACATTGGCTAGGGAACAATCTCCCTAGCCTCTCTTTCATGTATGTCTCATATACAGAGCTTGAAGAAAACTTTATGTAATATTTTAGGCATGAAAAACAATATTCTACACTTGTGGCATCATGTTGGTGCTCAAATTTTGTAATTTTGAGTTTTAGACTTTTAAACTGGTGATACTTAACCTGTATGATAGCTTGTATGCTGTGCTCTATACTTCCATTTTCTCCCCTATACTTTGTGCATACTTCTCATAGCTCTTGTAATATTATAAAGTCATCAGTGTGTTTTCACATTTGTTGTTCTCACTAGACAGGGAGTGCTTCCAGGCCAGCCACTGACTCTTTATGCCCTCTCTAAACTATCATTTACTGATTGCTTTCTTTATGGTTCATGCTGCACAAGAATTTTACCTATGTCAACTCATTTCATCAGTTTCTCAGTAAGCACAGGTATTATGGTGTCTGGTTTACAGAGAAGATTCAAAGAGCATATGTGGCTTTTCTCTTTAAAAATATTTATTTATTTATTATTTATTCATTCATTTATTTATGTGAGAGCTGGTGGGGGGAGAGAATGGGCATGTTAGGGATTCTTGCTGCTCTAGGAGAACTCCAGAAACATGTGGCCACTTTGTGTGCCTGCTTTTATGTAGGTACTGGGCACTTAAACCTGGACCAGCAGGCTTTGCAAGAAAACACCTTTAACCACTGGGTAATCCTCCCAATCCCATGGCTTTTCTCTTTACATTCTGTGGCATAGCCCAGCTCCAGTGCCAGTCACATGAGGGATGTTCAGTGATGAGCTACCACTAAAACTTCAGGTAGTGTCTGGACCATCTATTGTAGAATCCTTCTACAGCCTATTTCCACCCCCCACTGCAGGCACTGATATACATTCTGGGTTTTCACAGCTCTCACACTGAGGGCTCAGGTCTGGATACCTGTCTGTTAAGCAGAGTGTGGCTCATATATGCATGTTCGGTAAGAGTGAGCAAGCACAGGAGGGAGGCAGGGCTGTGAAGCCAGCTCTGGAAGAAACACTCCCAGAGTACCCAGGGCTGAGGCAGTTAATTTGCCCCAGTGGTGAGGAGGAAATTTCTTGTAAAAGCTAGCTCCTCTCAGAACAATGTGGCCTTTTATTTTTTCTTTTAGCTTTGGAATGGAGCCTAGCTGTCCATGGAAACAAAGAGAGGAGAGAATCACTGAACCAGGCTCGCACATAAAAACTGACCAGAATGTCTGTCTTTGAAGTTGCCTTTATGTCATTTAGAAAACTTTGGATTATAGGGGTGTTTTTTCCTCCTTTTCTTCCTCAGTTCCTTACCCACCCCAATTTTTTTCTTTTTCTTTTTTTTTTCCAGAGAAAAGAGAGAACAGGGTGTAAGGGAACTTTCTTTGAAACAGGGCAGAAGTCATTAATTAAGGCTCCCATTCATTCCTGCTGACACTTGCTCATCAATCAGATTTCCCGTTAGCATTCTGATGACCCCCACTGACCTGGGTCTTCCATACTGTCTGCTAGACAGAATTGAGACTCAGACCACACACCACTGGAGGGGGAGTAGGCTCTGGCTTCTGGCTCCCCGAGACTAAACACAGAGTTGGTGGCCCAGAGATCTTCTGGATCTAGGGGTAAATGAATAAAGAAGACATTTCTTTGCGGAAGCAAATGTTGCTCATTTCACACAAACTGTGATCTATAGCCGCCCTTGCTTTTTTCCCCTCCAATCCAGGGCCAGCCATGAGGCTCGGAGTCCAGCCAACTGAGCCCGGGAAACAGGCAAGCAATTCCTCTCTGCCAGTTTGGCCCTGCTAAAAGGAGTTAGTTCTTGCCCTTGCTCAGAAAAGTCCAAAGAGTTGGTCTGGAGATTAGTGGCATATAGGGGTATAATCATCCAGAATGTGGGACTTTCACTTCATTTGTTTGCTCATTCATTCATGCAATAAATATTTATACCTGCCAGTCACATCTAGGTGATTAAAATTATGTCTCAATAAAGTAATTCAGTTGTAACTCAATGACAATAAAAGTGACATAAATCTCCAGCACAGCTGCAAACTTTTACTAGAAAAGTTTTATGTATTATATATATATACATACATATATTACTACAACTGTAATATTAGGATTAAAGAAAGTATGTGTGGGGGGCTGAGGAGCTGGCTCAGCAGTTAAAGCCACTTGCTTGCAAAACCTGAAATCACAGAACTGTCCATTATTGCCAGTCAGAGCCACCCCTCTGATAGGCTGTGATCCCCTCTGATCTAGGCAGAAATGACCTCAGGGTCAGCTAGAGTTCACTAGTGCTTGTGATCACGAAACATCTGGTAGAAACTGAAATAGTTCTGGTGGATGCTGTACCTTCATGAGCTGATACAATTGGCTGTGATGATTGTGCAGTTTTCTCAAGCATGAATTGCAGTGACTTTTGCGTTGCTGGGACAAACACCCAACCAGAAACAGATTATGGGAGGAAAGAGTTTATTTTAGGCTTAGAGAATCCAGGGGAAGCACCATCAATGGTGGAGAAGCTGGCTCACTTCCATAGATGCACAGCAGAGAGACACCACCAGCACGCAAAGCTCAAACTGCTCTCCACACACCTAGTAAGGCTGGACTACAAGATCTGCCGCAGTGACACCTCCTCCATCAGGTGTCATATTGGTGACTCAAGTTGCAAACTCAATCTTAATCAATGCCACATATGCTCTCTCATCTGTGGTTCCTCATCAGGGACTGCTTGAGTTTCAAGCAAATCTGATATGCAACTCAAGGGTCAGATAATAGGGATGGAAGGGTTTCGGGGGAGGGGATAAGAGGGTGAGGGGAGATATACACAAAACTAAATACAAAATGAATAGGTACCATAGAATCCTTACTTACTTACAGTAGGTTGAAAGTTATAACCCTTCAAAAGAATATGGGGGTATCACCTGGTAATAAGGGCCCTGAAGAGGGTGGGATGAAGACTAACCCTAATACATCTGGATATGGCTTGTAACTCCCAGAAATCAGTTACTACCCATGTGGAGCTGTTAATTAGAGAGACCTACAAAGTCCTGAAACAAGACAGGCTTCTCTCAAAGCACTTGATTACCTGCCTGAGGTAAGAGACCTGGCTTGAACCTGAAAGGAAGCCAGTTCCCAGATGGTTAGCCTGTAGATTGCTGGAAAGCACTACATGAGCTGCCAGGGGAAATTGTCTAACAATGTTGGGAGAAAGCAAGAGACTCTGCTATATAACAACAACCAGCATGATAAGATGTAAACGCACCTCTGCAATAGTGGCACTCAACCTAGGTGGGTAATCAAGGGCTCACTGATTGGCTAAGAGATTTGCTAAGTGGCAAGGATCCATAGGTGGAACTGGAATCCAAGTCAAATTCCCATGGAGACCAAGAATCTGGACCCCAAGAAGAAGCTTCCACTAACCACGGCCTAAAGAGAGGCTTCACCCAGTATAATCTCACCAAATTAACAATGTTTGTCTCATTTAACCTATCCTGATCTC
Organism: Zapus hudsonius; assembly: GCA_004024765.1. Classification (NCBI taxonomy): domain Eukaryota; kingdom Metazoa; phylum Chordata; class Mammalia; order Rodentia; family Dipodidae; genus Zapus; species Zapus hudsonius. Next base: position 13,965 of record PVHP010009605.1, read on the forward strand.
AGTCTCCTTTGGTGAATATGTTTTTGTTTCCAGAAGGCATCAAGAACTGTGGACAACCCAACTCCACCAACAAAACCAGAAACGATAGCACTTCCTGGCAAGAGATGAACTACCCATAGCACATCAGCTAGGTCCCAGGGGAAACCACAGAGGAAGTGGAAAGATGACCAAGAGTGCTGCTCCCACAGCCAGCCCAACAACCTGCACCATGACAGTGAAGACAGACATTGAGGATACTCAAAATGTTCCAAGCAGAATTACAGAAGCTGCTAAGAGCTCAATGCTACAGTAGACTTAAACTAACTCACCATGGTTCAGGAAATTTCTCAGAAGAGGGGGTGGAAAGATTGTAAAAGCCATGGTGGTGGTGGGGGGAATATCTAGAAGCATTGCCCCCTACCCAATGACTGACTTCTACTTGCACAACTCATAACCCTCAACCCCATGGTGCATACTGGCAATCCCATAGAGGAGAGCCCTCAGTAGAATGGGGACAGGGAGGAGGGAAATGGTGGTACCAACACATGACTTGTTCATACAAAGTACTTAATAAATAATAAAAAATTCTTGAGGCTATGGGGGACATACATTCATATTCAAACTATCACAGCATTTATGAGGTGTTCAAAATGGCTGGTGCTGTCCCATGGGTTGTCTTGCTAGATGTTTGACAATCTTTTTGCTGAGGGCAGCAAGAGAGAGTCCAACAGCTATCAATTTGGGAATTAAATTTCCCCATCCCCAATGTCTGCCTGTTTATAGGAAATGAACACCAGAAAGCATGTGAAAGATAACAACTCATCAAAAATAGTGATTTTAGCAATATTTAATACCTGTCCAGTGCTTTAGGGGGAGGTAAGTACCTCTCATCTGTCTCTTACTGTTCAATAAGTAACAGGCAAACTAACAAGATGTAAACACCATTTTGTCAATGTCTGTTGGAACCTTAGTCCATAGGCGAGGCTGATGCAAGGAAGGTAGGAAAAGCAAAGAGTTAGGGTATCTTTGATAGTCACATATCTAGCAGTACATGAGGGAGTAACAGTTCATTGGATCTCAGAGTGTTCTATAAAATAAATATGCTAGTGGTCTACACACTTTTCTTCCAGATATACCAAAGAACACACTTTGAATTAAAATCCAGGTGAAGTTTGATATGTTATAAATCCTGTTCCTCATAGCTGATCAGTTAGTGAGTTAATGCCATCTTTTATTTGATGGGTATATAGAGGCTTCAGAAAACAGTGTCTATTATCCAACTTTCAGCTCCCTCTTTTGAGGAAGACTGGAGCAATTAAATACATCATGAGATGATGATTTCTTAAATATGCCCACTCCAACACCCACAGCAACACTAATCTCTAGGTGGTTTGTCTTAGTGACTTGGATAACCAAGTTAATTATTTATTAACTATTTACTTTTACCTAACACCTGAGAACTTTGGATACCTTATGTTACCACCCATAAATTAGAATGTGTGCTAATTATGGCCCCACATGACATGTAAGGACACACAGATACAGACATTAAAAAATTGCAAGCTTGCTATGTTGGTTAGAGGCAGTGCTTAAACCCCAGTTACCTTCCAGTCCTGTGTTTTCCCCTTTGTCCCTCACACTCTGCTGTGATGATCAGGTGCCTATCTCTCCTGGCCTGACAACTGCTGATTCTTCAGTTACATTGAGCAAATGTGGAGTACATAAAGTGGAAAGATACAGGGATAAGATGAAAGACACTCAGAACCAGACTTCAAGAGGCTTCGTACTGTTAAAAACTATATATTCAGTGCCATATAGTTCATAATGCCTAGCATATTTCTTAGTTAACCTCCATGGAAGTCTGGAAACAGGCGTTCATATTATTCTCCCTCTATAGATTAAGGAACCAGGTTCTAGGATAGTTAGCTAAGTTTGCAGAAGGCACACAGTGAAGGTGTAGAATGGAGATCTCTTTATGTCAAGGATAAAAGGACATGGGCAATCTCTGTGGGGTGCAGGCCCTCAGTTTCCTTTCAGGTCTGTCTTTTCCTTCTACTGCTGGCTGTCTTTGTGTGTCTGGTTCTGGTGTTCAGGATAACTGGAGCCTGGCGTTTTGACAGGTGATAAATGGCAGTGATTTCCTGGCTTCTATTGCAGCTGGGAACCCTCTGGAGCTGCGGGGGGCTTCCAGAAGCTTGTGCCCCGGCTGGTGCAGCAGCAGGCTCTTGCTTCCTCAATCTTTGAAAGAAGGTCTCGCAGGAAAGCAGAATTTGCTTGCCATCTGGTTTGGCACCTTTTTCCCTCTGGTTTTGAGGAGTCAAGAGGGAGTTGAGGGATAAGGGAAAGTGACCCCCCACCTCCCGCAGCTTGGAAGCCTGAATCAACTGGATTCCACATACATCAAAACAAAAGCTCTAAATGAACTGTAAAGAGAAGAGCTGATGTGTCTCTTATCAGTGTGCTGCCTGCTCACTTTGGCCAGGAGATAATCACCATGGTGAGCCAGGATGCTGGCGGCCAGTTGTCATTCATTCTGTTCTCTCCCACTGTTATTCTGGTTTACAAGCCCCTGGAAACATCACACTCCCAGGACTCCTCAGTGTTATGCTTCCTGTTCAGGAACCACAGCCTCGTCTCCTTCTTTCCTGTGCTCTCTCCTCCATTCCACCATCCTCCACCCCTGCCAACTGTAGAAGCTAAGGAGGAAGCTGAGCATGGACCTCAGATTCTCACTTCAGCCTGAGGAGCTCTGCTTTATGAAATCACCCTCGGAGCACCATGCACACGGACTGGCGCTCTTTGAAACTTGCTGTCAGCTGTTTGCATCTCCAGCTGTAGGAGCAGGCAGAGCTGGGAGAAAGGGGGAGCTGGGTGGACAGGGCCTCCTGCTCTCCACTCATGGTGTAGGCCAGCTAGGTAACGATTGGTGCTTGTTGTCTGGTTTTACTCAGACTGATTCCAGAGGGACGATGAAGCGGCCCTGGCACCTCCTGCTTGTACAGGTGTTGGGTACCCTCCTGTCTGCCTGCTCTTCATCAGGCCCTCTCATTTTCTCTGTTGAGGAAGGAGTGGTCACCTTGAGATTTATTCAAGAACGAAGTTCCTTTTTTTTTGTCCCTGGGGAAAATGTGAAGTTGCACCAATTAACCGCCATCATGCATTTGCGTGTGTGTGTGTGTGTGTGTGTGTGTGTGTGTGTGTGTGTGTGACTTTTAAAGTAACTGAGCCCACTTACTCATATCTATCTTGAGTGCATATAAACGCAGCAGCATTATGCACTCCTCTTTCAAGAATAAATCTGCGCCTCAACATGGTTCCAATGCTGTTTGCTCAGTATGTGGTTTATCAAAATCCATAGGAAGAAGAGTAATTGCTGGATTGTAAGAAGTATCATGAAGACAAGATCTTGTCTGTCATCTTCACTGCTGTTTGCCCAGAATTTAGCACGGTGCTTGGAACGCAGTGGGAACTTAATATGTGTTTGTTTAATTGAATGGATTTATTTACTCTAGATTATCCAATGCTTTGACATATTCATTTAACCATTCCGTTATTTATTTATCCCTTAAATAATGTTAGCTATCTATCATTGTTCAATTTGAATATAAAATTTTAAAAAATAGTAATGGGAGAAATTTTAATTAAATACAAGAATTATGACCTTGGAACTGTCCTTAGGAGGGAGTTGGCAAATAATGAGAACAAGAATCCTTTAGTAAACACAATATTGGGCCAGCTTCCTCAGGTGATAAGTAGCATTCTCTTTCTTATGCAGATAGAATATAGAAATGTGCTGAGTTGAAGCTTGCCCAGGTGATCTAGTAAGATTCTAATCCAGATCTCTGACTCCAGAGACCACAATCATTCGTCACCCCACACTGCCTTCGCTGGAGAGGATGGGACTTGCCAGTCAGGTCCAGGAGAAATGAGTGGAGCTGTTGTCAGGAAGAACCAGTGTTTTGGGAGCTAAGTTGACCAAGGATCTGGTTCCTGGGATGGGAGGGGATTACCTAGAACTTGATTCGATCCAGTAGTGTCAGGTGGCCAGAGATTTTTATTTAGGAAGCAGGGCAGGGCATGATGATGTCACTTGGACAATAGGAGGTAGGATAAGGCAGGGCAGGGTTTCAGAATACTGGAGTTAGCAGCAGGTGAGTGGGGCCATCTCACTGACAGAGGAAGAAGCTCCTCAGCAGAGGTTGGAAGGGCTGTGGAGCCTAGTTCAAACAAGCTGGGTTCCAAGAACTAAAGGGAAGCCAGAGAAGTGCTGAATTGCATTGAATGTTGCTTTGGAGCACAGCTCTAATGCCATCCTTTTGCTGATACATTTGGATGTTTGTTTCAGCAGAGAGGCTGGTGCTGAACTTGTTCTATGGTTGAAGATGATCTTGAATGTAGCTCCTGCCTCCAAATCTTGGAGGGATGGCAGGCATGTGCCACTCTGTCCCCAGTTACCCACTTGCTGATATGTGAACACAGCTGAAGCTGGCTTGATATGAACAGTCTCAGATGTGGGAATCTAAGGAATCTTAAACTCCTTTCCTCCCATATCATAACCTTAAAATTTCCATTCAGTTGTCTCAGTTCCATGGATTTCATTTTCCCTATCATTAAAATTAATTATATTTAATTTTTAATAGAGTTATAGCAATTGTACATATTTCTTGCTCATTTCATTTAAACATTGAGACATTACCATATGTTTTGCTTGGTGGTGATGAAGATTGTATGACAGTAGGAAGTGACATGCAGATGTGGAGATTTCTGCCACTGAAGCTGTTGTCATCCACAGAGCCAAAGCCTGACCTGTGTCAGTGGATAGTAACCTGAGAAGCCATGTATGCGGAAGGCAGTGGGTATTCTACTAAAAATGGGCTGAAACTTTCTTTGCAGGAGATAGTGGGGCATGATAAAAAATAACAAGGAATAAACAGCTATTTATGTGAGGGGGGTTGAGGGGAGGACTTTCTGTCTTGTTGCTAAGGTTCTGATTGCATCTCTGTGTCAGGCCATTCTGAGGGCTCCTGATGATATCAGCAGGCAGATAATTAGATTAGTGTCATCACTTTCACTGTCCCCCTTTTGATTCTGCTGGGACCATTTGCATGAAAATAGAAATGGCAGATATTTCTTTCCCATTAATAAGATTCAGCTTCTTCCTGCAAACTTGTAGAGCTATCCACATATAGAGGCTTTGGAAAAAAGTCCCAAGTCACTGTGTGAATCAGCTTTCTTTAAAGGAGCTTACAAGTCCCCAGATGTTCAGAAGCCAGGCCATCTGATTCACAAACAGACTTTTAAAAGCATCCCCTTGGGGCATAGAAGACCTTTGTCTGTATTCCATAGTGAAGTTTATTCTGATGTTAATATGCATACACATTGGCCCTTCATATCGTGGGTTTTACATCTGTGGATTCACTCAACTGCGGATCAACAAAGTCCAGAAAAACCCTGCATCTATATTGAACATGGACAGACTTTTCCCAAGATTACATTCAAATACTAACCTATTTTTATTTAAAGGTCTTGAGTGTCCATGGATTTTTGATAAAAGATGGGAGGGGATCCTGGAAACATACCCTCCCATATGTACCAAGGGACCACTATGTTTGCAATTCAGTGGCAAAAGGATTCTCTTCATAGGAAATGGTGTTAGAACAAAATGGTCATTCATATGCAAAGCAATTAATCTAGGCACATACCTTAAAATTTCAAAAAATTTAACTCAGGATGGATCGTAGTCAAAGCTATCTAAATGATTTTTAAATGATAATGTAGAGGAAAGCCTAAGTGACCTTGGGTTTGGTGATGATTTAAAGAAAATATATAACACGAAAAGCATTATTCATCAAGGAAGAAATAATTTGGATTTTATTAACATTAAAAATGTATGTTGTCAAATTAACTCGATGAGAATTATAGATCTTAATACAACATGTAAAATAAATTAATTTCTAGAAAAAAATGCATGTTCTGCAAAAGACATTGTTAATAAAATCAAATCAAAGTCACAGACTGAGAAAATAGCTGCAAAACACACATTCAGCAAAGTAATTGCATCCCACATATAAAAGACCTGCTAATTCTCAACAATAAGGAAATAAACAACCCAATTTCAAAATCTGAACACACATCACTAAAGATATAGATTGCAAACAAACACATGAAAGTGCTTGACATTATTTGTGGCTTTTCTTTCTTTTTAATGTGTGTATGTGATGCATGTTGGCTTATGCACATGTGTGTAGATTTGCACTCAGTGCTCACACGGAGGCCAGAGGAGAATGCTGAGTGTCCACCTCTGTCATCCACCCACATATTTCCATGAGATGGAGTCTTTTGATCATCTCAGGCCTCTCATTTTCTGTTAGTGATAGTGATTCTCTCCCCACCCCTGCCACAAGACTAGGGTGTCATGATCAGGGTGGGGAATTGCAATTAGGTCCTCAGGCCCTTTCAACTGATGAATGGAAAATGAAGATGTGTTACATATACACAATGGAGTTTTATTCAATTGAAAAGAAAAATGAAATTTGTAGGAAAATAAATGGGTCTGGAAATGATTATACTACGTAAGGTAACTTAGGTGCAGAAAGTCAAATGCCACATGTTTTTTTTTCCCCCCTCATATGTGGATTCTAGTTTCAAAATTTAAAAAAGTCTTTATTTTCAATAATTAGATACATTATATGAGCAAATCTTGTGATGTTACCTCCATTTCCCTCCTCTCTGTCTCCAACCCACTGGGGACCCTCCTTGGTACACATACTGGATCAGTCCTTGGGGGTTATAAATTGTACAAGATGTAGCCATTTTTTCCCCATTGTGTGTTATTGCTGAGGGGGGCAATGACTCTGGATATTCTCCGCCACCATGGCTCTTACAATCTTTCCACCCCCTCTTCTGCTCAGTTCCCTGAATCATGGTGGGTGAGTTTTAAGTCTGCTTTATTGTTGAGCTCTTAAGAGTCTTTGGACTTCTGTTTTGGGTTGTGTTGGGTATCACTGGTGTCTGTCTCCATTGACATTTCATGGGTTATCTGACTTGCTGTGGTGATTGGTCTCCTGTTTATCTCATCACTTTCTCAAAGGTTTCATTTGGGCCCTGTATGATGGGCCAGGGGTGGTTCATCTCCTGCCAGGATGTCAGCCATCATCCTATGTCTTGTGGTGGAATTGGGTTGTCCACAGACACTGTTGCTGCATTCTGAAAAATACAAACAGAATCTCCATCATAGAGTGAGATTGGTATAGGTTAAATGGGACACACATGGCTATTTTGGCAAGATTCTAATGAGTGTAGCCTCTCTGTAGATCTCTGGTAGTGGGAATTTTCCCTTGGAGACCGGGTTCTTGGTCCCCATAAGATTTTGCCATGGATCCCAGTTCCAGTTAAGGGTTCCTTGTCACTGAGAAATTTATAAAGCTGTATGTAATTTGGACTAAGATCAGTAGGAGAGGTCACAAAGCTAGAAAGGGGCCATGAGAGAGGGAAGAGAGGGGAGGGTTTAAGAGTAGGGGATAATAGAAATGTAAGTAGAGGGGCAGAATACTGGGGGTGTAATTATCTAAATGGAATCAGTGATGGGGGATTGCCAAGAGGAGATTGTGGAAGGATACTTTATCAAAACTAAAGACGTGGGCTGAAGAGATGGCTCAGCACTTAAGGAACGTGCTTGCAAAGCCTAATGACCCAGGTTCAATGCCCTAGTACCTACGTAAAACCCAATGCACAAAGTAGCAAATCCATCTGGAGTTTGTTTGCATTAGCTGGAGGCCCTGGCATGCCCATTGTCTCTCTTTCTAGTTTTGCCTCTGCCTGTCTCTCTTTGTTTGCAAATAAATAACTAACTATAAAAACCCTAAAATGTTATGGATAACAAGCACTCTTACTTGCAGAGCCATCTCCCCAGCTTCTCAGCACCACATATCATTAAGTCATTGCAAATTAAAGCAACAATGAGATACCAGGACATATCTATTAGAATGATGAAAATCCAAAACATTGACAACACCAAGCACTGCAATGTCGCTTTCTGTGATGCACATCCTTTTCCTTTTCTCTTTCCTTCCTGACAATGCATGGCCAGTTTCTATGGCTGACTTTTCTCTTCCATTTTGGGCTAGCAGACTCATTTTTCTCCTTTTTAAAATGTGCATACTTCCTACCTAGAGAGTAGCATCTAAAATATGGCTTTTAAAAAAATTTTACACAAATGTCACACTTTCTTCAAACATCAAAAGGAAAGGAGGAAAGTGTGGGGTGAGGGAAAGAAGAGTAACCCACCTACACTTGGGTGGGCCATGTGCTTGGCTAGGGAGATGCTGAGCTAGGCGTGGCAAACCCAGGATGTAGATGTGGTAACCTTGTGACCTGAGATATTACTGGGCTGATCCTAGCTGACTGCCTATCTATCTATCTATCTATCTATCTATCTATCGATCTATCTATCTATCATCTATCATCTATCTGGCCTATTTTTCCACAACTCCCCCCTCTCTTGAAGACACCCCAACTGCTGTTAGGGGGATGAGGATGATAATGTCAGATCTTTAACTACTTCCTGCTAGATAGAACACCGAGTTATGGCAGTGTGACTCTAAAAGTTGGAGAGAGAGAGAAACCTGTAGTCATACCTCATGTTGCCAAGACTTTTTACTTGGCTAGGTGTAAAAAGCACTGTAAACATTAGTGTTGGAGCCTATCTTAGAGCCCGGGGGGGTCTAACATTGTGAGGTAGGGAGGGAAGGTAGACCAGCAAGAAGTGGTGAGGGTTCCATTCATATTGGGTGTTCAAATGGCCCTGTGTAGATGGAGTTGGACTGTTGTACAATGATCTGGTTGTGAACAGCTTGTATGCAAGCAGAAATAAAGTTGAAGCAGCAGTCGAGTATACAAGGTCCAAAAATTAGCAAAATTGTGGCTCTTCCAACCCTACCAATGAGCCGCAGGCCGATAGCTGACATCCTGGCAAGAGATGAGCCACCCCAGACCTACTGTGGAGGATCCACATGGAACCCCACAGAGAATGGTGGGATAAGCAAGAGACCTATAAACACAGCCAATCAGTCAACGTAGGATGAGCCAGTGAGACAGACACCAAAGTTTTTCAACACAACCTAAAGCAGAAGTACAGAGGCCCCTAAGACCTCAACTATAAAGCAACCTTAATACTCACCCACCATGATTCAGGGAACTGAGCGGAAGAGGGGGCGGAAAGACTGTAAGAGACATGGTAGGGGAGAATATCCAGAGACATTGTCCACCTCAATAACAACATGCAAAGGGGGGGGTGTGGAACCGGGTTGACTCCTAGGCTGTCCATAACCCCCTACCCCATGAACTGATCCAGACTACCCACGGAAAGAGGATATCCAGCTGATTGGGGACAGGGAAGAGGGAAAACGGGGATCTGGGAATACCAATGTATCTAATTATGGATAATAAAGGAAAAAATATATTAAAAAGGAAAAATTATCTAAATGACTATGAAGGTTATAATGGGTATAATAACTCCAGGTATATAAAATTGATTATCTACCTATCATCTATCTATCTATCTATCTATCTATCTATCTATCTATCTATCATCACCTATCTTTATACATACTTATCATCTGTTTGTCTATAGTACAACTTATTACTCCATAGAATTATGAAACATGGCATTCTGAAATAGTGTTTCAAACTTAATATGATCAAAGAGAATATATTCCTCTAGTTCATATTTTTTATTATAGTATTTTATAACTGAACACATTGCACATCTTTACTACCTGAACCCAGGGGCTAGAACCTATACACAGCAGACTTCCTTGCCATAGGTTCTGTATATAATTTAAGTTCTCATAATGGGGTACATTTCATTTAAGACTTGAAAGATGGTGGGCAATTTATCACATAATAAAGCTAATGTGTGTGATCTGGAAGGCACAAATTTGTAGCTGCCAGATTTTGTGTTCCCCATGAGGCATAAGAATGCCATGATGGCTCATGAGTCAGAGTGGAGATCAGTCAGATCAGGTGAGAAATAGAGTTTTATCTCTAGTCTACCATATAGAAGGAAAAATGGGCTTCAGAATTCATTATTTTCTTACTTCTTGAATACACACTTGAAAAAGGTGTGTCCAACAATCCCACCTCATGAAACAAAGGTCATTATGGAAGAAAAGGCCAACTGGAAGCCATGAAAGTGATTACAGTAAGCAGTCTTTAGAGGATCTCCAGAGACATCATGAAGCCTTAAAAGATGCAGGTGTGGTGATTCCTTTCATATTCCCATTCAACCTCCCTGTATGGAATGGAATTTGAGGAGTGACAATGGATTATCATGTATTTTATATCATATAATGGCTTTGATTATATTGTAGCTCCTATAGCAGTTATTCTCCCTCCCTCTCTTTCTTTTGTAAAAATATCAACACAGTGTATGACATCTGACATACAGTTACTCATTTGGAGGTCTACATCAATACCCAGAAGTTGTAGTTAGCACTCATCAGCCAGGATGTTAAAAACATTGACACTCAGATCTAATAGCACTCTGTTCTAATTAAAATGAAAGACTCTTTGATTATTTTGCCATTAAAAGGGCTGTTCACTATATGGATGATGTCTTATTCGTCTCTTAATAATATTTATTATTAATAATTTTTAGGTTGCTACTTGGAATCTTATGGCCCAGTGGAGCTAATTATCCTTGCAGTGAATGTGGTTTGATAGAAAATTGCTCCAGTTTTGGGAAACAATTTAGATTGCTTCAGTTTCTGGTGAAAACTTACTGTCTGTGCATGGGATGCAAAGAGAGCACATGGCTGGAGATAGTCATTGTGAACTAGGCATCTTTTCCTTCAAGCTGTAAAGTTGAGTGCATGGAGCAACTAGAGTGAACAGCTGTCTCAGTTTGTGACTGAACTGGTCTCAAAGATGTTGGATTTTCAATGATTAAAACTGGAAATACCCCATGTAAAATTGAATAAGAATTCCATAATCAATTAAATGTGATAGGAAGTTTGAGCAGTACCTGAAGCACAGATAAGTTTTATGATTCATGGCATTCATGGTCCTATCATCAACTTTCCTTGAACTCACACAGATGGTTTTATGGGGAATTGACAAAGGAGGAAAATTTAAGCCTGTGTAATCCAATTTTGTAAAAGTCAGCCTGTCTTTTACTCCTCAGTCACCTTGATGGTTGCTCAGATTGTGTATAGGCTTAATAACATGAAACTCCTCCCAAAGCTGAACTACATAGACACATGTCCACCTTGCCAAAAGCAAAGTCAAATACAGGTCCTGACCTGACCTTGTACCTCGAGAGTGCCAGATTGTCCTGACTACCATTGAAGGGGGGAATGTCCTCACTAGAACAATCACTCATTTTTCTTCCCAAGTGCTTCTGCTAACTAATTTAGAGATTTATAGAATGCTTTGTTTTCCATCATTAACAGCTCATGCTTTGTTGCTTTTGCTCATATCATCTATAACAAAGTGAGAATAGGGGGGTAGGGTGGGGCAATGGCTCAGTGGTTTAAGATGCATGCCGTAGTTCAGATCCCCAGAATCAATGGAAACCTCAATGAGAGAAGCACAAACTATTCGTAATCCCAGCGTAAGTAATCCTAACGCACCTAAGGCAGTGGGAGGCAGTCAAAAGAATTCTGAAGCTCACAGGCCTTTCAGTTGGGTATTCACAGAGCAAGAATGAGAGACACTGTCTCAAACAAGGTGAATGGTGAGGACTGAACCCAGACGTTGTCCTCTCACCTCTTGTCATATTCCACACCAAGGAGCATATGAAGATATTTACCATTTTTTATTATGCAATCATGCATCCCATTATCATGAAATAGCTGGCATTACAGGATAGCAGATGGCCAAGTTACAGCATTATATCAGGAAACTTTTGGAAACTATGTTATTCTATAACTTGTAACATGTACTATTTCAGTAACCAATATATAATGTTTATTTTATAACAAGAATACACACTGGGCTATAAATTAAGGGGTCAAAGTGAAATGTCTCCTTTCATTATCCACTTGCAGATTTGAATGACTTTGTTACTTAGGGCAAAATAATAACCAGAGGTTCATGTGCAGTCATCACACATGTCCCCTAAATCCTCAAGGGGTGGTGCATTCATAATGGATGTCTACATGTGTTGGTTGCACTCCAGATGCATAACATCTAGAACAGTGGAATCACTGCTTTTATCAGATGGAAGAAAGTTTGTCTCTTAAGGCTGCTCACAGTAAATATAGCCCTGAGAAATGACCTAGGTAAAGAGAAGTAAGGGTGTTGCCATTATCTAGCAGTAACGTGCAGGGCAGGGCTAGAGCAAGACAGAGACAACAGGAGCATAAAACTAAAGGGGGCATGTACTCTCTGGGTCATACGCATGTAGGGAGAACATTTTTATGAACTTGGGACTTAGTGTCTCCATAAATCTTGTATTCTGGTACTTCAGTTACTTCATCCTGTTCTAGGACTGGAAAATGAACATGCTGGTTGGAAAAATAGACATACTTTTAGAGATAAAAAAGTGAGTGGGATGGGATCAGATATAGCTTCTTGTAATAATTATAAAACTAGACAAAGTATATGAAAAACACTTCAAACATTTAATAATATTCAGACAAGGGTTGTAACCCTGTAGGAAAGAGAAATAATACAACTATAGCAATATTTTGTGTTGAGAACGTTCTCAGTACTGAAGATCAAAGAGGAGAAACCCATGGGCACAGCTGCCTTGTTGAGATAGACACAGAGACCCATGCCGTTGGTATTCAGAGCATGCTTGACGTTTGCTGACACCACTTAGTCTGCCATTCACACCTGAATCCAGGCTAGTCAGGTGGCAAGCTAGAGTTAGTGATTGACACTAAGTGGTCAGTACCACGCTTTCTATCTTCTTTCCAGGAGCTCATCACCAACACCTGTCAAACCTCTTATTGGTATTAATGAGAGCCTTATTAGCAGCCTTCTTCAACCACCGGATATCACAATGAAACAGACATGTAAGACACACTATGGTGCCAAGTGCTCAAAAGGAAGGTGAACACACAGGTCACCAAGATGCCAGTGCATACCTATGGCCAGGTGGGAGTTTTACCATGGGCTATCTCTCTTCTATCTGTCTTCTCCACTTGTTCCCGAGAGTCTATTGTAAAGGATGCCATTGGGTAGCGCTAATTTCCACAAGGACACACTTCTGCTGGGTCCTGTGTATGGATAGCAGTCCAGGTCTCAGGACAGCAGCTACTCCTTAGAGATGGGCAGGAGCAGCATGTAGCACTCACTGCTGGGAGTTTTGATGAAGGCTGCGATATGCTCATAAGTGACAGAATGGCCAAGATAGCAGGACTTTGAGACAATCAGGGAATTGTGTCATGAAGGTGGGGGCGTAGTCTCTTGATGTCAAGCTCTAAGAATACCTCACACCTTTATGACTTGTTCCTCTCTGCTGGAGACATGTGGAGTGGCAGAAGTGATCTCAATATAGCAACTTGGACTTGGGCTGAGTGCTGTAATAACCAAACAGTTCTGAAAGTCTAGCAAAGCATCCTAGGAAAGCATTTCTAGTGTTAGGAAATCCAACATGAAGGATGGGAGGGAAGGATCTGGTTCTCAGAGACAACCATCCTGCATCTTTCTAATGTCTCAAGGTGACTAGGGAACATTTAGTACATGTAGGTTTGTTTCTTTCTTGACCAAACATTGTCCTTCCCATCCCCAGAGACCAGGACTTCAAATGACAGTTTATTGAGTCAGCTTAAGACATTTAAAAGAAAGAGAAAAAGATGATTTAGATTAGCATACTTAGGAGATGCTTGCATGTATACCACATGGTGTGTTTACAGAACATATATATTTACATATCCTTATGCCCTTCATTTTTCTGCCTTATCATCTCTCTTTGCTGATAGTATGGTTACAAGGACCAGCAGTGATGAGGAAGATGGTGCTGGTGTGTTGCCTGAGGGAAGTATGTACTACAGCTGTTTGTTTGGCCTAATGAGAAACTGTAGATTTCACTTACATTTCCTGGGCAGAGGAAGCCTGGTGAAATAGTATCATCCTTAAGTGGTTAATTTTAGGATCTCATGAGTGTTTCATGTATCATGAATATTAGTTCCGACCCTTTAAAAATCTTTCTCCTTTTTATCCCATAAAATTAATAAAAAATTGTTCCAAAATGCCGAGGAGTCTTTCATTGTGTTCACGTGGACATTGTGAGTGAGCAAGGAGAGGCTCCCTTAGAATTGGAAGCCCTGAGCTCTGAGTGTTATTACCTTGTGGGATGGGCTTTCAGAATCAAAGGTTCTAGAACTTGAGAATGAGAAGCTTATGGCTCTAGGTTTGCAAAACTAGATTGGGGCTGGAGAGATGCATCAGTCTTAACAAACATGAGCAAAGAGTTCAATTTCCAGAACCCACGTGAAAAAGCCAGGTATGCTTGTGGAGCACCAGAAGGCACTACATGAGCTGCCAGTGGAAATTTATATAACAATATTTGGATAAAGCAGAGGACATTGATATACAACACTGACCAATGTTATGAGAACGCTGAGGACACCGATATGGCAGAGACCAGCAAGCCAAGAAGTGCTCATCTGCACAATAGTGGCGCTAAACCTAGGCGGGTAATCAACACTTGCTGGCTTGCTGATTGGCTAAGAGATCCACTCAGTGGCAAGGAACCCTTTTCTGGAGCTGGGATCCACGTTAAACTCTGAGGCCAAGAACCTGGACTCCAAAGGGGAAACTCCCAATAAACAGGGGTCTACAGAGAGGCTCTACCCATTAGAGCCTGGACAAATTAACAATGTTTATATCATCTAACCTATACTGATCTCACTCCCTGCTGGAGATTCTGTTTGCATTTTTCAGAAGGCAGCAAGAACCCTGGACAACCCACTTCCACCAACAGGACCTGAGATGACAGCCGAAACCCAGGCAGGAGATGAACCATCTAACTCATCATCTAGGGCCCAAACAAAACCTTTGAAGAAGTGGACAGATGAGCAAGAGAACTACATCCCTAACATCTCAGATAACCTATAAAAGGGTAATGGGGACAGACACAATGAGTACCCCAAATAGTCCAAATCAGAAATCCAGAGACTTAAGATCTCAACAGTAAAACAGATTTAAAACTCTCCTACCAAGTCTCAGGAAACTGTATGGAATAGTGGGCAGAAAGATTGTAAGAGCCAGGGTGGGAGAGAATATCCAGAGACATTGCCCCCCCTTAACAACACACAAAGAAAAAATCTGACTATGGCTTGTACAATTCATAACCCCCTATCCCATGGACCAGTTCAGTGATACCGCTGAGAGTCCTCAGCAGGTTGAGGACAGGATGGATGATAATGAGGGTACCATCCATCACAAGACTTGCTCATACAAGGTATCTAATTATTAACAAAAAATAAGTTATTTTTAAAAAGCCAGGTATGGAGATGTACTATTGTAATTTCAACACTGGAGAGGAAGAAAGGGGCTAACTGGCTAGCTAGACTATCTAGCTTTCTTGTGCGTTTCAGGCCAATGTGAGATCCCATCTCAAACAAGGAGCGAAAGCAATACAATGAATTGACAGGTTGGCAGCAATTTATCATCAGGAAATAGAAATGCAGTTGGATCCTATCCTGTCCAGTGGATAGAGCCAATTTCCCTTTTATAGCAGGGACATAAGAAGCTGCTGAGACTCTTCCAGAACATTCAGCTCTTCAAGTAGATATGTCTTGACTAACATCTCTCTATCACACTCACTGAAAAACTGAAATAGTGGCTGCAATTTCTCCAGTACCTCCTTATCTTTTCTCCCACATCACACATATTTTAAAAAAGTTATGAAAAAATATCGACCTTTTGATAGGATTACATTGACTCTGTAGATTTCAGAGTAGTATAGGTATTTTATACAACACTAATTCTTCCAATCCATGACAGGATATTTTATCATGTATTTATACCTTGATCACATTGATTCCTAAGCACTTTTTTGCTGCTATTTATAAATGGGTTTGTTTTCCTAATTTCTTTTTTTTTTCTGAAGTAGGGTCTCATTCTAGCCCAGGCTGACCTGGAATTTACTATGTAGTCTCAGGATGGCCTTAAACTCACAGCGATCCTCCTACCTCTGCCTTTTAAGTGCTGGGATTAAAGATATGTGCCACCATGCCCATTTTTTGGGGGGGATAGTTTATTGTCAGTGTACAGAAATGCTACTGAGTTTTGTATATTGCTTTATGTGCTGAAAGTTTATTGGATGTGTCAACTACGTCTAAAAGGTGGCATCTTTAGTGGTTTCTATATATAACAATGTCATCTATAAGTACAAACATTTTTGCTGAGTCCACTTTAATTTGGATGCCTTTTATTTCTTTCTGTTGTTTAAATTCTCTGGCCAGGACTATATCATGGATAGAAGTAACAAGAATGAGATCCTTGTTTTTTCTTGATCTTAGAGGAAAACTTTTAGCTTTCAGTGCTTCGAATTATATGGACATACATTTTCAAGGCAGTTAAGACAATACCAAAGAGAATGTTTGCTGAATGAAACACATGATGAGTATTTAGTTTTGTAAGAACATGCCAAATTGCTTTCCAGAGTGGCAATGGCATCTTCCATTTCCATCAGTAATGTGGGAATTCCTGGTGCCCTATGTCATCTCTGGCACTTGGTACTGCCAATGTTTTAGATTTTATCATTTTAATAGGTTTATAGTGCTAGCTTATGTTTTAAAATTCATAATTTTAATGGCGAACTTTTTTTCATATGCAGGGATTATTTTACCTTTCCCTTTTTTCTTGAGTGAGCTTTGATGTTTTGCGTTTTTTTTTTTTGAGAAAATTTCCCATTTCACGTAAGTTGCATATGAGAAAGAACATGCAATTTTTTTTTGTCTTATTGGGCCCGAGTTACCTCTCTTATAGTTAAGTGAGGAAATGGCTTTTCTTTTTTTAAAAAAATATTATTTACTTATTTATTTACGAGCAGAGAGAGATACAAGAGAGACAGACAGAGAGAATGGGCGCACCAGGGTAAAAGGTGGCTGGGGGGCTGAGCCACTCCAGGAAGCATTTTCTTGGTGTTCTTCTTGTCTATACCACTGTTCACTTCCTGTTTTCGGGGTTCAAGTTTAGACTGGAGAACATTGTAAGCGAAAAATGGTAAGCTCATTGCAGATTTGGTGGTAATTCTAATTCTGCTCTCCCCTACTACTCTCTCCTGCTACTGTCCAGTCTTTAGAATCCTCCCAGCTGCCTCATGGTTTGGTAGAGCACCCAGTGGCAGAAACAGAGTGGAGTGTGCTTATTCCATCTTGCCATAACTGGGACCTTGGAGCACATTTTCTCTTACAGTTTGTTAGTGTGATGTCGAATTTCATTTCAACCCTTGAAGGTGGCCTTTCTTGTGCATCCTTATGAGGATTCAATCAATGGAGGTAAGTAGAGAAAATGAGGTGTGATTGAAAACCATGTCCCAGTTATTAGGCAGCAAAGTGGTATTTATTTGTTATCTGTTATTTATGTCATTTCTACAAAATACTTGTAATGTGGTTTTCCTAACTAACGTCGGATTACCTCCAGTTCAAGGAAATCACGATCTTCTGAGATGGCTGATCTCATTTATAGATGGCTCTTTGAGGGATTTCTTCATGATGTTGGTTTAAGATTTCTCCCCTTCTGGCTATTTATTCATAGCTCTCAGTTAAAGTATTTGGTTTCTACAAGAACAAGTCCCATCTCTTTCTCTAACACTGTACTTTAATTACTCAAAAAAAAAAGCGATCATGTCATTCCTAATTTGCCTTAGTCTAATGCTAGCCCTCCACGATCTCACCATCTTTCTTTTCTTTTGTTTATTTCCATTTTCTATTCCACTTTCTTCTTCAGCCTTTCTTTCAAATATCTATTGTAGCATTTACCTACCCATTGATGGACAAGATACCAAACCAGAAACAACTTATGAAAGAAAGGGTTTACTTTGATTTGGTTTCAAGAGGAAGTTTCATCATGGTGGGGAAGTCATGGCTAGACCAGACAGCAGGCTGTCACATCTTATCACATCAGCTTGGAGGAAGCAGCAAGGGTGAACAAGTTGTCACTGGCAAGAGGGCTAGATTAAAATCTTAAGGCTGACTCCCAGTGACACACCTCCTCCAGCAAGGGGTCCACTTCCCAAATGTCCCACCAGCTGGGGACTAAGTACAAGGCTTAATCACAAACACATAATGGTCAGGGGATATTTTACAGCACATCTATTAAATCTCTGTCATACTCTGCTAGGTACTGAGATACATTCCTTCTTTTCCTTGGAAAAATTACAGTTAGACCAAAGCACATTTCCCCCATTCAGTGGCACAATTAAGGTATGTTTTGAATCTTGTGAGAGCATTCTTTTTTCTGTGGTTTACTTTTTGGATAACCTCACCCTCCTAGTCATTTTCTTCCATCTAAGCGGTATCATTGCAGCATTTCTTACCTTGTGTTCCTTAACTGGTTGAACTCTGGTCTACTTAATGCATATCTGGGAAGTATTTTATGCTGCATTATATTAGGCTAAATGTCTCCTGAATAGGTTAATCTTGTTTATGTATGAGTAAGTATGACTGCCAGAGTGTAATATAAGTGTCAGCTAACATGTACAAAAGTTGAACTGGTTATGTGTATATTTCCTAATGAATCAGGGGTGCAGAAGCCACACAGGATAGTATAGTCATTCTGGACTGGCAGTTTTCAAAGGAAGGTGAATATAACACCATGTGTTGCTTTGATGAACATGGGGACCCTCATAACCATCAAGGCTGTCACAGGCAAATTCCCTCTCAGAAATTGTCACAGGCAGTTTTTTTATTATGAACCCAGAATTTCATGGTGTGGAAAGCCCATGATTTATACTGGCCAGCTGTGACTCATTAGCAGTAGATGGACGAAGGAGAAAACAATGCCATTTAGTGGGTCACCATAGTGACTAATGATAATGAGGACGTTTTTTCAATTTCAGAGTATTTTCAAGGTGACTTTGATTTACCTGATGCTGCATGTTCAAATTAAATTGATGCTTAGAATTCAAAGTGAAAAAAGGAAGTAGTTTCTCTCAAGAAAGCATAAAACTTTGTAGAAAGGAAATTTTTGCCTTTAAAAAACATTCCAGCTTTGCAACTGAAAATTTGTGTTTGGGTTCCAGTGACCCTGAGCAATGAGGCTTGTAAAAGTGAACTTTTATTTTTTCACTTTGCTTTTCAGATTTCTCTTTAAATTCCCTGTGAGGAGTGAATTTTTGATAGTAAACAGATTCTCTAATATGAAAAGCAGAAGAGGTTTTTACTAGGGTAGGAAAGTCAGTTAACATACCCAAAACTGGAATCTATATAACAATGTGAAAACAGATGAAGGATAGACGTGCATGTTAAGTAGAATTTCTCATGGGCACCTTACAGGAGCAAAAACTAAGACCACCATATGGTTATTTTATCTACCAAAGCATGGTGAATTTTGTTTCTTTCACAAGAGTTATTTGAAACCATAATATTCTACCCCATGTTAGTAGAAGTTCTATCTCACCACGCAAGAAGTTACGTAACCTAGAAGTTGAAGAGAACATTCTGTAGAGCATTCACACATCCTCTGAAAAATCTCAAATCCAAGAAAGAGGCTAGAATCAGCTTTCAGAATCAAACACCAAAATCAAATATACCTTTCAGTTGTAGAGTGAGAAGAAAAAATTGGATTTCCTCTGAGAGAAATTTCTTATCCCTGAAATAGTAGAAAATTTGAAAGAATGGTTCTTGTTCCTTTGAATGTTGAAGAAATGAAAGTTTATTCTCAAACAAATGTTTAATTTTTAAAGCAAATTTTCCTTGTGGCTCATCACAGGCTCCCCTCACATTTCCTTCTCTAAATTAGATCATCTTCCTGCGGCTCCTGCCAGCCCGACTCACTCAGGATGACTGTGCACAGAAAACACACACTCTCTAAGGCCAGCATTCTGAGATCTTATGTCTCACTGCTTGTCATGAGGATGCTTCCTGGACATTTTAGACCTTTTTTTTTTTTTTTTAAAAAAAAACTACAATTCAATAAAAATGAAGATTTTCCTTTTAGGTCCCCATTTCTTCTGGCAGACTGAGCCTAAACTGCACTTTATTTCCCTTTAATTTAACAGCTCCAGCGGCTTTTCCAGTTAAATCGACTGTTCATTATTGAGCCCCATTTATGAAGGGGCTGTGCAGTGCAGTTTAATGAATCCTTGGCACAAAGCTCCCTTTCAGGACAGGGGAAGAATAGGCGCTGTTCAGGCCCTGTAGGGCTGTATGTCAAAGCCAGCCCATAATGCCTGTCAGCCAAGGGCAGAAATTCCCACTGATATAAGAATGTGCAAGAAATCAACTTTCCCCACCGACGAGCAGATTAAGACACGATCAGGAAATGAGACCGTAGGTTTAGAACAGTGACACCTGCTTGAACAGAGTGATTTTCCCATCCCTTGATCACTGTGCAGCTGGAGTGGGGGCTGGGAGAAGCCACAGCCCAGCCAAGGCTCAAAGCCTTCCAGGTCCTCTTAGCAGGGAAGGAAAGACATTGCCAGTGGGGGTATCTTTGGGCTAAGGCCCCGGATAAGTGCCTTTGCACACTTTTTTCTACTTTAATCCTTATAATGAGACTATGAGGGGAATTTGCATATGATGGGGGGGGGAGAGGAAACTGAGGCTCGTGCGCTTTCTTTTCTGGTTCAAGGTTACACTGCTAATTGGCCACTAAATGGCAAAGATAGGGTGGAATATAGATCTTTCTGGCTTTGTGATGTTTGTTCCTTTTGGGACTTGAAAGTGAGGTTCATCGCATAGATTTAGTCCTTTAGAAATATACAAGTTTTGGTCAATGGGTATACTTTAAAAATTTTATTTCACAGGGTTATATATTGAGTGCTCATTGTATATATATTAAAATACAGGTAGAAAAGACATGCATGACAATTTGAGGAGTGTGTTTAAGAACAGGTTTCTTTTTGTGCTAGGCACAAAATTGTGTTGTATATAACTTTCAAGCTTCAGATTGTAGGAAACATTGGAAAAGTTCCTATCCCTAAGCTCAACTTCTTTAAAGGGCAAAAAAGTCCAACAGATTTCTACATAAAGGAGTTCTAGATACCTTTGTGGGACATTAATACTGGAGATCTTGAATTCTCAAGATGGTGTGTGAGTTGGTTTTCTTCCAGCATCATGGTGCAGTTCAAGCCCATTGATATTTTCTAAAAAGCTAAAGGTGTGACTCTTAGGCAAATATAAACCACACAACAGAGGCTATATTTAAGTCATTAACTAGTATCAGAACCATTAATATGTTAGGACTGGTTCAAAGAGCATTTAGGAAGCCATTTCCCCCCTCCCCCACATGTACACATTCTTTATGGTGAGTCTAAGTAAGAAATTCTCCTCATATTATTATTGTTGACTCTTTTTTTTAAAATACTATCTTCTCTCTGGACCACAGCTGGGAAAAGTACTCTGCTGTGTGGATGTGTGTATACATGTATATACATACATATATAAACATATATATGTTATACACATATACATTTGTATATATACACACATACATATATATCACACACACATACACAAATCTATGTAATGTTGTTTTAAGCTTTTTTGAGTTACAAAAAAACCTGGGCTAGAAATCTTTTTGGTTATCTGTTCCATGGGAAGAAATTATTTGCATATCTACTAAACAAAACTATCAGGTAAGAAGTAATTTTGCTAAATCAGAGGCCTTCAATTAATAGCAAATTAAGAATACTTAAATTACATTCCTGTAGACCATCTCTAGATGGTCTTTTTCTCTATAACATTGGAAGGATGTGGGGTACAGAAATCTTTCCATTTTTGAATAATTTTCTTGATAGCCCTCCCACTCGATACAGATATCCGATGCCCCAAAAGGAAGGACATAGCTGTTTTTATCTTACAAAATCCATGGCAAAGGCAGGACAAGAGTCTGGGTCAGCTCTGTTCCTGACATCATTGGTTGCATTTCTGCTAAATCATAAAAACAGCTGGATTCTTTGACATAGTGTTTCTAGTACAGTCCCGTGAGGGACAGGACTTCTATTGTTTTAACTATCAAGAATGGAGGGGATGCATTTTCAGTTAATTTAAATTAAATATATGATTAAGAAATATATGCATCCAGACCCATGTTCCTAAGGTAGAAATTAGGAAGTGCTAACTTCACGACTTTACTTCCTGCTAACAGATAGACATGACTTTATTCCTTAGACAGTTCTCCCTGGAAACTGAGGGAGACATTGTGTACAGTTTGACTGAAGCTGACTCGGGGGAGACTTTTGTCAAGTGAGGTAGTCAAGATTGAACGACAGGAGAAGTTGTCTACTATCACCCTCAGTTAATTCAGCTCTGGAGCTGGGATGGCTTTTCAGATTTGACCCAAGTTGAATAGGAAAGATCTGGCTGGTCTTTTTAACCCTTTTTGGTACACCTTGGGAGGTGGTGTAACTCATGCTTGGTGAGGAGGGGTTGGGGGTCATCAGCAGCAGCATAGGCTCAGCAGAGGGGAGATGGGAAGCTGGTCGGGGCACCATAGCACCCATTTTCCCTTGGTTTTATAATTACACTATCTGTAATAAAAAAGATTTCAAGTCAAGGGTCAATATTTGTGAGCATTTAGGAACATTATGTCTAGAAGGGTTCTAGGCTCATCTGAGCTCAGTGGTGAGTTATCAGGATTGATAGGCGATGTATGTGTAGGACACAGGGAAGAGCAGCCACAATTCTTCCTGGATTACATGTGATCATGCCAGAATTTGCCAGTGACCATCCTCGTTTATGCCCATGTGTCAAGGATAAATATTAATAATGCTATATTCATTCTTAGAAATGTTCTTCTGAAGATTGAATGGATGATTATTCAGGTGGAATTTCTCAATTGTGTTATTCCTACATTTTCCTCCCTGAAAAATGAACCCTTTTCTCTGGACTCAAGATGGGAAAAGTAACCTAGTTTCCTCACTGCATTTAGAATTTCCAAATCAGAAAAGTTTTTTCCATCACTTCTGTTTCTAGCTAAGCAACATAGAACTTTCTAGAGGCATGCTTGGCATCCTTCCTAGGATGTGCTAGAGAGAGAGAATGTGAGGCAAAGTATAAAGAGAGTACAGAAGTTAACAGTTATATGGTAAAGCAAGACTTTAACACAGATGCCTTATGCCCTGGGTAAAGGTATATTGCATTTAAAATTAGAGACTTGAGGCTAGAAGAGAAGAGAGGGACTGTGTATTCATTTTAAATTTGTTGACAATATTTATGCATGTATACAATGTATTTTGATCATACCTTCATTTCTTCCCATTACCTTCTCTTGACCTGCCTCCACTTTATCAGTCTTTATTTGAATTCTCTCTAGAGAGGAGTTAGCAGGATCTGCATTGTGACAGCAACATGGGGAGGTAGCTGGCCTCAGTTAAAAGAGAAAGATTGCTCATAAACCTTGGATACCCTGGCACAGGGCTGACAAGATAATTGCTGTATATAAGAGCATAGGGAAATCTTTTTTTTTCTGTGTAGGCAGAGAATGACATTAGGTTGGGGGCAAGAAACCTCTCTTGTGCTTGGAAAATGACAAACTCTAGGAGGCATTATACCCAATGAGCCACATCCTCAGTCCCCAAAGTGACCCATTCTAAAACGTGGTACCAAGATAATGTATTTTCTCATGTGTTTGTTGAATGCTGCTTGGGAGTTCTCAAAAGAAATACAAACAGTTGATAACTAATATTAAAATGATTGAAAGTAGAAAGAGAGATTATAAGGAGAGAGAGAGAGAGAGAGAGAGAGAGAGAGAGAGAGAGAGAGAGAGAGAGAGAGAGAGAGAGAGAGAGAGGATGGGTGTGTCAGGGCCTCCAGCCACTGCAAACAAACTCCAGATGCATGGACCACTTTGTGCATCTGGCCTTACATGAGTACTGGGGAATTGAACCTGGGTTGTGAGGCTTTGCAGGCAAGTATCTTAACTACTGAGTCATCTCCCAGCCTTGTGTTCAACATCTTTAGCCATTAGGAAAATGCAAATTGAAGCTACTTTGAGATTACATCTCTCTCTAGTCAGAATGGCAATCATCAAGAAAACCAATGACAACAGATATTGACAAGAATGTGGGGAAAGGGAACCCTTATTCCCTGATGGTAGCAGTGTCAACTGGTGCAGCCACTATGCAAATCAGTGTGGAAGTTCCTCAAAAACTTAAAAACAGAGCTCCTGTATGAGTCAGCTATGCCACTCCTGAGCACATACCCAGAGAACTCTGTAGCCCACCACAGAGATATTTGCACACCCATGTTCATTGCTCCTCCTTTATTCACAATGTAGCTAGTGAAGGGAACCAGCTAGATGTCCAGAAATGATGAACAGGTAATAAAAAATGTCCATCTACACTACAGAATTTTATTTAGCTGTAAAAAATGAAATTATGAAATTTGCAGAAGAGTGAATGCATTTGGGAAATATTTTATTAAGGTAATTCAGGTTCAAAAAGGCAGAAACATGTTCACACGTTCTCTCTTATATGTGAATCCAAGCTGAGTACAACTTGGAGTGTCTGCAGAGACAGGACGTTAGAAACAGGATGGGGGCGGTGCTTAAGGGGAGGAGATACTGAAACACAAGTGATATGAAAACAGTTGGGGTGGAATGCTGAGGTTGGAAAGGATTAAGCAAGAATAGCAAGAATGAGGGTGGGGAGAGGGGTGAGAAGTAAGAGGGGGGAAGGACTTAGTCAAAACTTAGGAGACATGAAAAAGCTATCAGAAAATCTACTATTTAATAAACTTAATTATATATATATATATATATATATATATATATATATATATATAATCTATGTATATAACAGAATGAATGGAGCTACCTGACAAGGTGGATATTGCCACTCCTAGTAGACACGGATTATCAAACAATAATATCTGTACCAGGTATGGGATAAGTTCCCTGGAAACATTCCAGGCCACCAACACAACACAGGCTCTTGCTCTAGCTCTTGGCTGCTGGTGAATTGCCAGAATTGATAAGTAAGACCCAATTGCTGAACACACCATACCCATTAGTCGCAGCATATAGAGAAATCAAATTGGAGCTGAGGCGGAAACTTCCTTCCTACTGGTAGTGTTCATAGTGTTGGAAGGTGCTGTGCAGGCTGCTGTTGGTAGAGAGAAGTCATCACTGATATCACTCAGCAGTGAATCCTGCATTCTTTAATATTGACCCACCAGGTAAGGTATGCCCTCTGGTGCAGTAGTAGTATGACTGTTATTGAGGTAATCAGCCACTCTATGGGATTTGAGACCCACTCCACTTGAAGGGAATTCATGTCCAATACTAAAAACCCGATCAAAAGTCATGGCTGGGGAGAGTATAGGCTTTAGGGTAGAACCTACTATTGTTGTATCACTACATGGATGTGTTGTCAAGCTGCCTCCTAAATATTTATCTTTATATCCACAGAACAGTTCTCCTGCTCAGAAAAGCTTTTAAAATATTTTAATTTTTAATTTGCAAAGAGAGAGAGAGAAAGAGAGAATATGAATGAGAATGGGCATGCCAGGGCCTAGTGCTACTGCAAACAAATTCCAGGTATGTGTGCCTCTTTGTGCATCTGTTTTTTTGTGGGTACTGGGGAATCGAACCCAGACAATCAGGCTTTGTAAGCAAATGCAAAGTTTAACCACTGAGATTTCTCTTCAGCCCCAGAAAAGCTTTTTTTGGTTTCTTGGCAGTAGGAGGTAGCTAATGCAGAAAATCATAACCAGTCAAGTATTAAAAATAAGTGTCTGATGAGTATTTGGCCCTACGTAGGACACATCACCCCCTCTAGGGCTTGGGGAACATTGTAGAAGATGAGTCAAAAAGAATGTAAGAACTGAAGTATGGGGAGGGACATTGTGTTGCTCTGTCATCTGGATAACACAAGGCCATTGAACTCATGACCTCACAGCAGCTGTGGATAGCTACACAAGACCTGCACATGATGGAGCCAGTCAACATTCTGTTATAGATGGGGGCTTCCCTAATGAGCTAATAACAGTTAATGGCTCCTGGGGGAAGGGAGTCCTTCTCTTTTGATGCATAACCACTCTTAAGAGACAAGGAGTACCCTGAGACTGAGGGAAATGATGTGTGGTCACTCACAGGGTGTGATCACATTGTGTGATCACAATGTCATATGAGATCAAGTCCAAGCTCCATTGCTGTGTGTTCAAGGTGCCCTTTCTAGTCTTATTTCCCTCCGTCCCTTCACATCACACTGTGGAAAATGTTCTGATGCTCCCCTTCTACTTTCCAAGAGGGCTTTATGTTTCAGAGCAGTTTTAGGTTTATAGAACTATTAAGAGGAAGAACAAAGGGTTTTCATGAATCCACACATGCATAGTTTCCCTCATTATTAATATTCTAGTTTTAGTATTTTTCTCATAGTTATCACCCAGGATCAGACAGAAGTAATTTTAGGAAGGAGAGGCTTATTTTGTCCTACAATAGCATGATGGCAGGTGCTGGCACCATGTCTTGTTCATATCTTGGTGGACCATGAGGAGAAGGGATGGGAAGTAGGGCTGGATTAGAACCGCAATGACTTATGTGCACCAGATAGGTCATATGTCTAGAAAGGTACTCCACCCTCCCCAAACAGTGCCTCCAGCTGGAGAACAAATGTTCAAACACATGCATCTATGGGGGGGCATCTTATATACAAATGGTAGCAATCTGTCACCAGAGTGGTACACTTGATCCAGTTGATGAAGCTATATTGACCTCCTAACTATCCAAAGTCCCTAGTGTGCACTAGGGCTTTGTTCCTTGTGCCAACTTTTTGGAAACATATGACAGATCCATCATGTGCAGTGCCAGAGCTTTTTTTCTCAGAATCCTCTGTTTCTGCCTTTTCCTCTCCTTCTATTCCCTTCCCAATAACTGGAAATAACTGTTCTTTTGATGGTTTTCCACACTTTTATTCTTTTCAGAATTCCTAGAGTTGAAATCACAATATGTAGCATTTTCAGATGGGTTCTTTTACTTAGCTGCATCCTGTCAAGGTTCTTTCCTGTCTTTTCATGGGTTGATAATTCACTTCTTTTCGGAGGCTTTAGAGCCTATTTCTGGGCTATAGCATTTTATTGATCTATTTTTTATTCTTTCACCAATATCACACTGGTTTTTGATTATTATAGCTTTATACTTAAGTCCTTAAATATAGATAGTGTCAATTTTCTTTTTATTTTTCTCCGGTTTTTATTTATGACATTTTCAGAGACCATTTGTTTTTGTTGATTCCCAGCCCTCCTCCTACCCCTCCACCTTTGTTCTTCACCTTCCATTGTGTTGCTTCTCAGCAATTTTATGCCTCCATATCCTTGATGATGAGGATGTGGTCTTTCTTTTTTTTCTTTAAAACTTATCTTTATAGCAGTTTAACTTTAGGCCACTTTTTTTTTTTTCATTTTCAAGGTAGGGTCTTGCTCTAACCCAGACTGACCTGGAATTCACTATATAGTCTTAGGCTGGCCTCTGACTCCTGGCGATCCTCCTACCTCTACCTTCCTGAGTGCTGTCATGAAAAGCATTCCCCCCCATGCCTGGCACTATGCCACCTTCTATACAAGGCTTTCTTGAAGCTTCCAAAGCATGACAAATTACTCACCCTTGTATGTTCCAGGGATAATTTGCTTAAGTGTCTATAGTCGGAGGATAGGAAGCATGCACACATCTGTACATTCTTTAAATGGTGTTTCTGGAGTGTAGTTGGTTTTCAGCATGTCTGCTGGATGTGTAACTGACACGATGATTAGATAACTAGAAATGTATACCTACTTAGTAATAAAACAAAACTGTGTATGCTTGGAGCTTAGAGTTGTGCCTAGCACATTATAAGCTCTCAATAGAAATTTAATACATTCTCAGATAGCTAATAAAAAATAGACTGAGCCTGGAAATAGGGGATTTAAACTTGACACTGTTGCTTCCAGCTTTTTCACCTCTGGCAAACAGCCAAAGTCTGTGGGCTTAGGTTTCTGCAGTGAAATGGAGATGGAATTACTGACCTGAAAAGGGTTGTTGCAAGAATTAAATGAATAATGTGTGCAAGTGTTCAGAACTGCTGCACATGTAAGGTGAGGCACCATAAAGGCTGTGAATGAATGAATGAGAGAATAAACAAGCAGTATAAAAGAGAGAAGGTGAAATATCGAAGAAGCATGGGGGAGGGTGGTGTGCCAGCAGAAGTATTGATACGGGACCACAGGAGGTTTTTTGAAAGATGTTAGCATTTAACACATGCTTTAAAACAGGACAGGATTCTTAGAAAATGCAGTAAAATCCACTTCTCTGGTTCAGCATCATAAATATATAACTGAATGCATTTTCAGTTGTCTTAAATACTATGCCCAATGAAAGTCAATTTAATAATCACAAGAAAAGATCAAACATAGTATAGCAAAAGTAGCCATATACGGAGGAGTTTTAAGTTCAAATTCACTTTTCCAAAAGTGATTTTGAGGGGCTAGGGAAGGAGAAGAGGGTAAAAGATAAGTGTGGTGTCCTAAGACTTGAAAGTGTCCCTTTAACTAACTTTCTTCCTTGCTGTGGTCAGGAAGCACATCCCGGGGAGAATAGACCAGTTTAATGCAGTTGTGCAGTGCTGGCTTTCCTCAGCATGGCTGTGTGCTGGGCAGCTCCAGCTGGCTTCCAGCAAGAGAAAGCAGAGCTCAGCTGTCCCTGAGGCCTTTGTTTTAGCACTATGCAGAGATGTGTCCCAAAGGCTGATCAGAGCTACTTAAGCTGTTTAATTGAATGAATTGAATTCAACCTCATATAATAGGATCTAGGTCTTTAAGCATTTCTGTCCAGTGCACCGGATATTGGACTGTTTAAGTGACTCAGCCTTACCAAGGCTTGTGTCTTTCTGATGTCCAAACTCGACACAAACCTCTGTGAGCTCAGAGAGCAGTCTTACTTTTGCTCTGATGGATGCTACTCAATATTAATTCAACTTGAGCCAACTACTCTGAGATGGCTATGTTTGTTTTTAGGCATTTGAATAAATATTGAACAAAAGTGATTCCACATGGGGGTTGGAATTTTCCTTATTTCCATGGAAAGAAGGAGGCTTAATCACTATTTAGAGATGAAATCACTCAGCCCGTTTTTACCTTGTCTGCAGCAGACTGGCCATATGATGGAGCAGAACCTTCATCAATTATCATAGAAGAGAAAAAAAACTTAAAAGGCAGGTTGATCCTCGGCTTTCTCTTTCTATACTCATACCTGGCTGGAATTTCTTAATGGGTACATTATGAACACAGATATTAAACATCTTAAGTGTACCATCATGAATGTTGGCAGATTATGGTTTGGATGTGGCTTGGGAGGCCCCCACAGCTTCATTTATTGAAACATAATCACCAGTGTGAGGTATTAAGAGGCTGGAAATGATCTATGGGGTTTAGAGGTGGGGCCTGTGGGAGGTGAATAGGATCAGATGAGGTCGTTAGGGTGGAACCCCCAGGATTGAATCCTGGTGGTTTTATAAGAAGAGAGAAAACAGAAGTCACATCCACATATGTACATGTGAATATATATTCTGGTTTCTATGTGATGCCCTGAACCGCATTAGGGCTTTGCCAGGTGCAAGGTCACCTATCAGATGAGATCCTTAGATCTTAGACATCCAGAACTGTAAGCTAAAAGATTTTTTTCTTTATAATGAATCCTAGTAACAAAAACTGGACTAATACACACCACAACACCCCAGTGAAATGTAAAATATCTCTACTTCCACTTCAAGTTGATCAGTTAATTTCACTGGCAACTGCTGTTCTGATTTCTAGCCCCATGAATTTCTTGCTCCACAGTTTCATGTAGCTGCAATCATAAACATGGTCTCTTAATCTGTCTGCCTTATTTGGTCCATATTAATGTTTTTGATATTTACCTGTGTTATTATATCAATGCTTTGGGCTTGAAAAAAATAACCAAATAACATTCTATTCCACCACACAGAGTAATCTAAAATAAATGACCATTCTCTGTGTTCAAAATCCTTTATCACTTTCCCAGTGTAGATATAATAATGCCACCATTTGTTAGTATGTCATTTAAGCTCTACTCATCTGACCATGACCACCTTCCTTTTCTAGATCTTTTTGTTCTTCAAATGTATCTGCCTATTTCCTCTGTGTATTTTCACCTGGGTGTGTCCTCATCTGAAATTCTTTGTCTCTTCCCCAAGCAAGAGTGGTTCCAAGTCTTTAGACCTGTATGAAATCCCCTGCAGCTAGTTAAGTTATCTCATCTCTGTTTCCACATCCTCTTACACTCCTCTCAGCTATAGATTTGACATTGTGGTCAAATCCCATTGAGAATGTGGGTCAATATCCCATTGAGAATGGGATAATGCCAATGGGATATTCTTGGCCATTCCAACAGCAGAGCATTTGAACAGTGATACAATCTGTGAATAGTGGATTTAAGACAGAAAATTGATAATTTCATTGGTTGAATTAACATTCCAGGTGGCTAGTGTTTGCCACACAACTTGATCCCCACCAGAACTAGGGTCTTTAAACAATATTTTTAGATATTTATGAGGGGGAAATATGTAGGCACACCAGTGACTCTTGCTGCTACAAATGAATTCCAGATGCATGTGTCATTTTGTGTGTCTGGCTTTACTTTGATGCTGGAATCAATCCAGATCTGACAAGGTTTGCATGCAAGTGCCTTTAACTGGTGAGTTATCTCTCTAGCTCTGTTTTCTGGTTTGTTATTAAAATATTTTATTTATTTGAGAGAGAGAGAGAGAGAGAGAGGGTGGGAGGGAGGGAGAAAGAGAGATTAGGGAGAGAGAGAATTGGCACCAGAGTCTCCAGCCACTGCAAATGAACTCCAGACACATGTGCTACCTTGTGCATCTGGCTTTACATGGGTACTAGGGAATAGAACTTGGGCCCTTCTGCTTTGCAGACAAACACCTTAACCTCTAAGCCATATCTCTAGCCCTGGGAGAGAGAGACAGACAGAGAGAGAGAGAATGCAATAAAGCCTTCAGCCACTGCAAAAGAAATCCAGATGATGCATGCACCACCCTGTGCATCTGGCTTTATGTGAGTACTGGAGAATTGAACCTGAGTCCTTAGGTTTTTCAGGCAAGCACCTCAATCACTGAGCCATCTCCTCAGCCCTGTTTTCTGTTTATAAAGAAAGTGCCTTTTTATGTTCCCGAAGCTGGCCTGAAACTCGCTATGTAGCCCAGAATGGCTTCAAACTTGAAGACCTCCTTGCATCAGACAAAGAGGTATGCACTTATAGGCATGCAGCATGGTGCCCAGCAATTTAAGAATTTTTTCATCATCTTCCCTTCCCAACATTCCCTCTCTGGCCCTCTGGTAGCCATTATTTTGTTCTAGTTTATGAGTTTTACTGTTTTATTTTTATTTTTTGTAGATTCCTTATGAGTGAGATCAAGCTGGGCATGGTGATGCATGACTGTAATCCCAAGCATTCAGAAAGTTGATGCAGGAGGATCACGAGCTTGAGGCCAGCCTGAGATATATGGTGAGGCCCTGTCTCACTGAACCAAGCGTTAGGGATGTAGCTCAATAGAGAGCTTATCTAACATATGCAAGACACTGGATTTAGCCCTCAGCACTGTGAAACCAAACCAAATCAAAGTAAAAACAAGTAGATTATACAGTATGTCCCAGATCTGCCTTATTTCAGAGCACAGTATCCCCCTGGTTTATTTTTATTTATTTATTTATTTATTTTTTTGAGATCTTAAGGGACTCTGCTTCTTCTGCTTTGGGATGTGTTGGAAATCCGTGTCTGTCTGGTTGACTTATCCTGCGTTGACTGATTAGCTGTGGTTATAGTTCTCTCAAGGGTATTATTTAGGGTCTACACCATAGGCCTGGGGAGGTCCATCTCTTGCCAGGGTGTCAGCCATCCACCTGTGGCTCGTTGGTGGAGTTGGAATGACCACAGCTCTCTCATTGCCTTCTGAAAAATACAAACAGAGTCTCCATCGGAGAGTGAGATCAGTAAAGGTTAAACGAGATGCACATTTCTAATTTGACAAGATTCTATTGGGATTAGCCTCTGTAGTTCTCTGGTAATTGGAATTTCTCGTTGGACCCCAAGTTTTTTGATTCCCATAGGGTTTTGGGCTGGATCCCAATTCCAGTTAAGGATACCTTGACACTGAGTGGATTTTTAGGACAATCTGAAAGCTGTTGATTACTCCTTCCCTCCCCAGTTTTGGCGTCTCTATTGCACAAGTGATCTCTTCTTGGCTCGCTGATCTCTTCCAGAGGGGAGTGTGTTCAGTCTTCTTATGGTAACGGTCTGCATTGTATATCAGTGGTTTCTACTTTCTCCAAATATCATTGACCAATTTCCCCTGGCAGCTTATGCAGCGCCTTCCAGCACTGCACCTGCTACCCTCTGGTTGCTGGTTACCATTCTGGACCTTGGAGGGGGGGGTCTCTCGGTGTTGTTTGATAACTTTCTGTGGTTTCTTCAGCAATAGGATCTTACCTTTGGCCTGGGTTGGATTATTCATTATTTTGTAAGTTAAAGAAAGTGTTTTCCTAAGGCTGAATAGTGTTGTATACTCCATATATATGCTTGGCATTGATTCCACTTCTTGGCTGCAACCAATATTATGCAAATATCTCTTTGATGCATTGGTCACTAAATCCTATGGTAGTAATATCTTTCACTTTTTAGAGAACCTCCACATTGTTTTCCATGATTGCTATACTAATTTCACCAAAAGTTAAAAAATGTACCCTTTTCCTTATACCTTTGCCAACATTTATTTTGAGTCTTTTTGAGAATAACTATGTGGTATTAATATTTCATCTTTCTGATTCCTGAAATCTTTTCCATATACATATTTGTTATTTATATGTCTATTCTTGTCTTTTGACTTCACTCTTTTTTGTTTATTGAGACAGGGTCTGTTTAGGCAGCCCAGGCTGGCCTCAAACACTTAACTGTACTGCTTCAATTCCTGAATTCTGGATTACAGGTGTGTTATTTCATACTTATTTGTTGTCCATTTTTGTTTTCTTACTATTGATTTGCTTGAGTTCCTTACATATTTTCTCCTTATCAGACCATAGTTTACAAACGTTTTCTCCCAATATTTCAATATTTCAATTGTCTCTTTGTTCTGTTTTCTGCTTTGCAAGGGATCACCCTTTCAACATGTTATCAGTCTTTTACTATATATCCCAAATCATGCACTAAATTTCCACCAGTTTTAGATTAGCTTTAAAAAAACATGCCATTAACATATGCCTCAAATTTGAGGTAAATAAAATAAACTTTCACATGCTGAATAACAAGAGAGCACAGCATTTAAAAGTAATAAAATATTTCATAGCAGTCAAAAGATCATGGATGATCCTTCATTATTCATTATTGGATCAGTAATAAAGTGCTTCAGATGTAATTTAAATTCCATAACCAGCTATTTTTTTCTTACCCTGTATGCTCCTTTGTTTTGGCTTTAATTTTTAATGTCACCTAAAAAGATCATGCAATGAAGGTTTGGTCCTGGTTATAGCAGCTTTCAGAGTTGAAGATTGTGGTAAGTGATTGGTTCATAGGGATCTGAAGTTACAATTGGATTAGTTTATCTATAGGTTCCTAACTTACTAGGTGTGCAGGGAGATACATTGTTATAAAAATCAGTGCTCTGCAGTTGGCCAGGGAGATCCATGAGGTCCCCAAAACAATGTAAGCCATTGCCAAGCACTTGGTTACCCAGCAGAGCCAAAAGGTAAGATCTTATTGCCATCACAGACTGCCATCCCAGGACACTGAGAGACAATGTGGGAACCAAGAGGGAAGCCAGTCCTCTTCTGGTAAATCCTCATGGAACTGGTGAACTGAAACATATCTTAACAGAAATACAGAGGCTACAGAGAACTCAGCAATAAAAAAACAAGCTGCTAACACACCTAAGGCTCAGGGATTGCTGTGGAAGAGGGGGCAGGAAGATTGTAAGAGCCACAGGGTGGGTAGAAATATCTTGAGATACAGCCCCCCTCCAGAAAATAACAGAAGCCCTAATAACCTCACAGTGAATACGAAGGACCTTACTAAGGAGGGTCCTCAGGGAAATGTGGACTGGGAGTGAGGGGATACAAGCCTATAACCATGTAATGTATGCATGTATGCATGTATGTATGTATAAACACCCCCCCCCCACACACAAAGTGTGGGAAAAATCAGTGTTCTGTCTTTGATTTCAGGCTAGCATGAAGTGAGCAGCTCTCTTCTCTGCTTCCTTCTCCTGATGAGCCAAAAATAAGCCCTTTCTTCTTTTATTTCTCTCAGGTTTTTGTCCACCATTCAAAAATGATTAAGACATCAGATGGAAGTTTAACTTTAAACTTTGTTGGGAGTGACAGAAAAATGATTGGTGTTTTCATGAGAGAGTGCTGGATATCTAGATCAAATGTGTCACCTTGTCCATTACATATTACACTTAATAGCCAGCCCATTTTCTTCCTGAAAACCGGGAATAGAACACTGATCTATCTCAGCATTGGACAGAGATTCCTTCTTCTCAGTATATATTGATGCCTACCCAGTTCCAGGGAAGAAATTATTATTAATCTAAGCAAATCATGGCAACCTGATAATCCATAGCTATTGAGTGGCATCGAGGTAAGCATGTAACTTAAGGTTGGTCTGAAATTCTTTTTGAAGTGAAACAACAGAATAAATAATAAAAATATTAAAAAGCAGATCTGAAAAAACCTACAACCATGTGTTTCCTAGTCAGGTATTAGGCATCAACTAAACCCGACATACAGAAAGAAATATGCTACAGAGTTTAGTGTTGATTATGCAGTGTCTCTTGACTTCACGTTTAGTATTTTTAATAATAATTAGCATTCTATTTTCCTATGTACACCCAGAATGTAGAAGTACTTATTATCTGAAAATGCCCTCATGCACATTTGGAGCATTAACATTTTAGCTAAACTTGTAATAAATAGGTAGAACATAGTACATTATCTTTATGAAAGATTCAAACATCTTAGTTAAGGAAAAAGTCTCCATATAGCCTATCTCTCTTTATTTATATTGTCTTTATGTGTTTGGAGAGTTTTTTTTGTCTTATAAACTTCTGCCCACATGTCACATTATCCATGCGTTCTTCACAGTTTCTTGGTTATGAATTTTTATATTGAACCTACAGTGGATTGTTTACATCAAGGCCTTGCATTCTAATGAATATGTTTAAGTTATTTCTTTGATCATGAATTTGAAGATAACCCTTCTTTATGGGTCTCTATATGTCACCTAAATCATACCACTTCTTCTTCTTCTTCTTCTTTTTTTTTTGGTTTTTTGAGGTAGGGTCTCGCTGTAGTCCAGGCTGACCTGGAATTCACTATGTAGTCTCAGGGTGGCCTTGAACTCATGCGATCCTCCTACCTCTGCCTCCCAAGTGCTGGGATTAAAGGTGTGCACCACCATGCCTGGCTCAACCACTTCTTGATACATGGTTTGTATTTAATGTATGTTCACTATATAAGCAAAAGAAAGAAGAAAAAATAAATGAAGAT
>PVHP010009606.1:0-49945 GCA_004024765.1 Zapus hudsonius
CACATATGACCAAGGTTGCACCAGCTTCCTTGCAACTACTCAGGAATAAAGAGGGAATTTTGTGTAGAAAAGCTAGGAGGGAGTTCAGGGTTCAATAAAATTGACAAAACCTGTGAGAAAGAACAGTGGGCAAACTTAATTTTCTTGCAAGATGCTAAAATGTCCCTGTATGCCATGGGGAATGCTGTAATGTGTTTGTATCAGGATTATCTCTTTTTGTTCAAGTGCTGCCTAATTCACTAGAAAATAGGAAGGGAAATGCTTGTCGATATATAACTCGATAAGGAGATTCATTAGAAATGTTCTGGTAGAATTAATAAAATGATGACCGATTTCCATCTCTCTTCCTAATGGTTGGCTAATGAGGATGAAAGCAATGATTTTTATAATACATCTCATGTAATTGGTGGCCAAGTATATTCAATAGTGAGTAATGAACATACTAGTTTGCAATGAGTTTCTTCGAAAAAAATAAAGAGAAAGAATTGGGAAGATTCTGGAAAAAATTTCAGGCTCCAGTAGCAAAACCCCCTTTGTCAATTACTGCATATAATTTACAGTTAGTTAAATATTGACAAAGACATAAGTCTTTGAGAGTTTTGCATTTGGAATGAGGCTGTGGTGTTGCTGCAGGTTCACAAGCTGCGTACAGTGACAGGGAAAACTGGTTTGTTTGTTTTAAGTGTGCCGTATTTTAGCAGTATAGGCTAAAGATAAAACAATCATGTTCAAAGTTATGCCACATTTGTGATGGATGAAGGGAAGCTGTTTTCACGAAATAAAATTCAAAGCTATTCAGTGCAGTGCAGGGTGAGACGGGGAATGGCTGTGTCATACCTGAGAAAGTTTGAAATCCTTTGTCCAAGAGGCTCATGGGGAGAATCTTTTTTTTAAAATATATATTTATTGTCCATAATGAGTTACATTATTTAGTGGGCAAACAATGCATTGTTATCCCAAATTCCCCAATTCTCCCCTCCCCATCCCTGATCAGTTGGATATCCTCCTCCATGGGCTGTCTGTATTAGTCCTTGTGGCAAGGGATCCTGGATATCCTAGTACTCAGCCAGGTTTTCCTGGCCCAAGTGTGTTGTTACTGATGGGTGCCATGCCTCTGGACCGTCTCCCCCACCACGGCTCTCACAATCTTTCCATATTTGATCACAACAGGCAATAATTATTGAGAGCCTTTAAGAAAATTCTTTTGGCTTAAGTTCCTTGAAGACTTAATCATTTCTAGTTCCTAGAAAAGGGTCTCAAATATATAAATGTTCAGATCACTCCCTAGAGTCAACTTTCTTTGCGGTTACAACTATTTTCACTCTTTCGTTTATGTAGTTTTGGGACTTTTTAATTCAGCTCTACCTCATGCTGCCTTGAAGTTATTTCTGCTACTGATGCAGAGCATTCTGCCTGGGGGCTGTCTGATTCCAAGCTGAGATTAGACTTGCACCAAGAAGTACCAGCGACACTCACCCTGGATGACCAGATAGCATTAGAACTCAGCTTCTATTATCTCCATGGGAGGAAACCCTATGATTATGCAGGGTCTGTGTGCTTTCCATCCCCTGAAAGTTCAGTAGTTTGAGTCTGGAAAGCAAACTGATAGCAGACAGATCAGCAGAGAAAAGGCATGTAAACGCATTGACATGACAGCACATGGGAACCACAGAGTGTGAGACTCGAAAGCGTTTGACGCTTTTAAAACCATCTTCACAACGGAGAGGTGAGGTGGAGCTGTAGGATAGAAAGGAGTCCATGGTTTCTCAAAAATCAATAGGCCAGAAAACAAACAATGACCTGGGACAAAGTCACCTGTCATTGAATGTGGCTTTCATTCTAGTCTTTCTTCCTGTGAGTTAATATTTTGGAGGAGGAAGACTTTAGATGGATAGGGGAACTTCAGAGAGAGTCCCTTCCTGAGCTTTGTGGGGAAAATGGGACAAGAGATGATATGACTTTGTTACTGGTGGTTTTAGGGGAAAAACCCTGGGGTCTAGCACCCTTCTCAGAATAGGCTTGGCCGCCATCCCAAATATGCCAGTTAGAGACATGTAATGGTGAAAAGCAGAGATTTGCTTAATAGGCCACAGTGGGGACAGGAGCAGATGAAGAAGTCCAGTGACCCCATCTGTCTTCAAAGCTCCACATGAGCTTTAGGTTTAAGTGGAGGAGGAATTGGGGCAAGGAGCAAAAGATAATGTAATTAAGCATTCCTGGTGAAGCTGTGTTAGTTCTGGTTCTGCCAGTGGGTCCAAAGAAGTCAAAGATTTCTGTGATTGCTCAAGGAGATCACTGGATCCCAGAAGGTGATCAGTCCTCAGGGTGCAGCCTTGCCTTCATGGGTGAGTATCCCGTCTTCTGAGGCCACTCTATTCAGTGAGCTCCTGTTGCAGTATCCTGAAGCTACTCAAGAGGAAAGATTAAGGACAAGGACTTACCTTCAGGCATACTAAAAGAGGAGGAGGACCCAAAATAAGACACCCATGCCAGTCTCTCACCCTGCCTCTACCTGCCTTCTGGCCCTAAGTCAGGAGTCCATGTGTGTGTGAGAGATAAGACAGACTTGGATTCTTCTCTAGTTTCAAGTATTCAGCACATGAGCACATATACTAAGGGGTATCATTGTCTGAGCCCCAACAATGACAAGAAAGGTTGAGACTGTTATATTTTCCTTTGGAGATAACAGAAACTTTTACCAAAAAAGGACTTGACTTTTATAGCTTTGTGAATTCTAATAGTAATCCTCCGCCTCTACCTCTGGAGTGCTGAGTTATAGGCATATCACTGTCTGTTTTTATTATTATTTTTGACAATTTCATGCATACATAGATTTGCTCTCACCCACCCCACTACCCTTTCTTATTCCCTTTTCACTAAAACCCTTCTTCCTAACTCTTCTCTCTCTCTCTCTCTCTCTCTCTCTCTCTCTCTCTCTCTCTCTCTCTCTCTCTCTCTCTCTGGTAAATCAGGGTCGCTTGCATGAGCATGAAGAAGGTTAATCACTGGAGTATGGACAACACCACTGAAGGACATGACTCCTCAACCCACAGCAACCACTGCCAATAGATTCCCTGGGAGGAGGAGGGTCCTGTGAGCCCTTCCATGCCCATGACAGAACCACGTCATATCCAGAAGAGGGCATTCCACCTCACTCCTTCCCATCCTCTGTCTTATTTATATTCTTTCTATCTTCTCTTCCATGAGGTCCATGCTTGGTTTTATAATACTTTTCCTAATAAGAAAAAAAAAGCACCTATGAGCTGGGCGTGGTGGTGGACACCTTAAACCCAGCAATTGGGAGGCTGATGCAGGAGGATCACCATTAAGTCCAGCCTAGGCTACAGAGTGAGTTCTAGGTCAGCCTGGGCTACAGTCAGACCCTGCTTCAAAAAGAAAGAAAGAAAGAAAGAAAGAAAGAAAGAAAGAGGTCCTTTTGTTCTGTCTACATCTTTCCATTGCTTTAACCATTACTCTACTTTAAAGTTGTGTGCCGTTCCCATCTCCCACACCATAACACCGTTCTATCTCACATACTCTCATAAAGTTAATCTTCCTTGCTTGGGGGCCTTCTTCATCTCTGGCAAACAAGGCTCTGCATACAAACCTTTAGCCAGATTTTCTAATCATAATCTTCAATCTCTCTCCCAAAAATGTTCATCACCTTCAGCCAAAAGAAATAGATTGTAGCTTCCTGCACCCACAGTTTTGCTCATACTACCCAGAGCAGGGGTTAGTAAACAATGTCCTGTGAGAGTTGATCTACAGACATTTTCTACAACCCATAAGGTAGGAATGTTTTTAAGTGTTTAAAGGCAGAGGATTGGAAAAGGTGAAAGGGGAGGAAGGAAGAATAAGCAACAGAGACTAAATGTGACCACAGACATTGAAATACCTACCTGGCCCTCTATAGACAACGTTCACCATCCGCTGTATGACTGCTATTATAAAAATCCCATGTATCCCTGCAGCCCAATGCTAAATGCAGCATCACGCCTTTCCTTTTATGCTCAACTAACCACTGCTTCCTTTCTTCACACCCCTTTAAGGCTATTTGGGGCTTTTTCAGACTTTTTACTTTTCTCTGTTATTCCAGAATTATATGTACAGGGTTTCTTAAAAGCTAAATTTTCTATTAGTATAAAAATTATTTCTTACATTAAAAAATCCCTTCAATAAATATAGCAACTAATAAGATAGACTATAACCACATAAACAGTATGTATTTGTAATCAAATTCAATTTAAGTCAATTGTAAGCTAATTCTTGGGTTTCTAAAAATAGATGCATTTTTTTTATCTTTGATATATTTTTTTAAAAAACATCTTTTATGCTGTGTGTGTGTGTGTGTGTGTAATGGGTTGTGTGCACACGTTCATGCCACACCACACATAGAGAGGTCCCAGGACAACTTTCTGGTATAGGTCCAGGCCTCACTCCATTTAAAGCAGGGGACCTCGTTGTTCACCGCCTCTTTCTCCAGGCTGCTGCAGTCCCTCCTATCCTGTTATCTAGCCGGTTCTCCTGTCACCTTCCTTCCCATGCTTAGGTGCACTGGGAATCCAGATGTATGAGTTTACTTGGGTGCTGAGGATCCCAGCTTGGGTGCTCCTGTTTTCACAGCAAGCACTTGATCCATGGTGTCATCTCAGCCCCAGTTTGTGCTGCTTCAAGGAACTCAAGGAGAATTACAGGGCCCAGTTTAGGAGTGAGTCTGGTATTCAGGAAACTCAAAAGTCATGTTTAGAATTCTCTTTGGCCAAGTTGTTAATGGATTTTATAAACCCCTAAAGTTATTAGTTCTTATTCCAAAATGCTCCGTGCTTGCTGAGTTTACTAATGTAGGGGCAGAAAGATACCTCTTCTCGCCTATCATGAGGGTAATAAGAAAAAAACATGATGAATGTATTCAGATTCAGAATGTGTTTTAGATTACTCAGGAGCCTTCAGAAACAACCTTATTTTATGATTAAGTTCAATAAAGACTGGCCAGACATGTAGAAATGTGACTGGACAAAATGATACCATCTGCAGTTGTTATACTGAAAGGGGAACCCAGCAAGGCCTGTCCAGATTCTAAGCCACTCTGTAGATTCCTTCCTCCTGCATCTGAAACAGGACCTCACTGGAATGAGGATTTTTCAGAAAGAAGGAAAAATATAACTTTTCCAGGAGGAGAGACATTCTAGTCTCAATGACCTGCCTTGGAAAGTAAGAATTCTGGTTTCTGTGACTTGTTTGGGGGAAAGAGAGACAAGGGACAGAGGGTAGGAGAAGGTCAGAACAACTGGTAAGAGTTCCATAGTGAGTGACTGTGGAAAAGCAAATGAGAATAAGAGAATGTTCCCAGTACGAGGGTGGAAAACACATGGTGCCAGCTCCCCCCCAAAATAATTTGCCAATTCAGCTCCTTAAAAAGTAGACCACACACACAAAATTAAAAATAAAAGTAGCTATCTTGTCAAAAGATCCCATCCATTACCAGAGTAAGATTCTACAACTTCAAACACTACTAACATTTTCTGCTGTAACCACATAACATGGTCACAC
This sequence comes from Zapus hudsonius, assembly GCA_004024765.1. Lineage (NCBI taxonomy): Eukaryota > Metazoa > Chordata > Mammalia > Rodentia > Dipodidae > Zapus > Zapus hudsonius. Next base: position 5,551 of record PVHP010009606.1, read on the forward strand.
CTAGGAAAATTAATAACTATTATTTAAGATTACCTAAAAGCCAGGCTATCATCTAATTTTCTTAATAGTTTGTAAAAAATGTTTTTATTTATTTGTAAGCAGAGAGAGACCCACCAGGACCTCCAGCCACTGCAAGTGAACATTAGATGTACGTATCACTGTACATCTGGCCTTACGTGGGTCCTGGGGAATCAAAACCCATGTTGTTAGGCTTTGCAGGCAAGTGACTTCACCACTGAGCAATTTCCCCAGCCCCTCTCAATTGTTTTAAAATTAATGAGAAGTAAATTCTTTTTACTTTTCTAAAGGTAACATTTTAAGATTCTAAGATGGAGTCTATTGCCTATTGAGTTTATGTTCTATCTGTTGGGTGACTAATAAATATTCTCCTGTCACCTGTAACATGAAACTATACCTGAAATTTAAAATCAGGAGCTGGACTGAGGTAATGGTGGTTGGTGGAAATGAAAAGGAGAGCAGGAGCAGAGCTCCTCTAGGGTGAGGAGGTAAGTGCCTGCCTGCACAGGGTGAAACTCGACTTGGTCCCTTCTAAACTTCTTTCTATGACTTTTCCAGCTACGTGATGGCTAATGTCTGGTTGTTAACTAGAAAGGATCTAAAATCTCCATGGAAACAAATCTCTGATCATGTCTGTAAGGGATTTTTGAGATTAGGTGGGAAGACTCTCCTTAACTGTAGGTGGCACCACCTATGAGCTGGGCTCTTGGAATGTATAAGAAGGAGAAAGCCAGCTGAGCATTCCATATTTATCACTCTTCTTCTCTGCTTCTGTGATGACATAATGCTGGCTTTCTGCTCTGCCATGCTTCTCCTGCCATGATGGAATCTACCATCTGGAACTGTAAGCTAAAAATAAACCCTTTCTTTCCTTTACTGCTTTGGGTCAAATATTTCTGTCCCAGCAACTAGCAGGTAACTGATGTAAGCTGTCCTATTCTGCCAGCCTTCCCTATGTCTTCAGGGGAGTACCACGGGCACCTGAGACAAAAGAGAACCCAAATCAGGATGCCTTGATTATTGATTGGATAAACATGTTTCTTTCCTCATTCTGTGACCTGCCCTTCCAACACTCCTTAAAACAATTCTCTTACTGAGAGTAACACATTGGCATGTTGAGATCTATTAATCAGACACAGGTTTGCACAGATTTGATTTCCTACATGACAAAAGAAAGAATAAGTACATTTTGGTGGGAAGTCATAGGAGTGTATTCATGGACTATCACCAATGCCACATAAAAGTACATGAAAGAAGTTGTTGAGTAGCAACACCATGATGAACAAGAAGGGAGACCCGAGTAGTGCCTGGGAAAGATAGGATGGTCTTATAGATAAATGATCACTCAACAGGCTATAATTCACTTTCATGCTAAAAGTTAATGTGGACCTGTATATAGTACTATTGGTAGTTGTAATAGAAATCCTCTATGGTAGCTAGCATCCAAGACAGCCAAAGATGCCCACCCAAGGTCTCTTTTCATGTTGATTTGCATAACCAATAGGCTGCTCTGAAATGAAAGTGTATTTTGCGAGGCTAGCTTATAAAAGATGTAGTGGATCATTTGCTTACTGAAAGCTTGGTGCTCAGTGGTGAGGATGCTCATGAACCACAGTTTTATCATTATCATTGTTTTTATTTTTAGGCTTAATGACCAAAAGCCAGAAGAGACCGAGGCTCCCTGAACAGAACCACATGAGGACGAGATTTTTGAAGCTGATCCCAGAGTCCCAGTCTTCAAGCTTTCAAATATCTGCAGGCAAATATTTTAATGCCAGACTCAGAAAACATAATGATCCAGAACCACCTCACTAAGCCACTGCGTTATTCCTGGCTGATGGAGACTTTGAGACAAGAAACATTTATGCTTGAAGCTCTTAAATGTGGGATGCTTTTGCTATGTGGCAGTAGAAACTGCATTTTTTTTATATTCATCATTTAGATCCAACAAGAAAAGTATTGGGGACTCTTGGCTTCATGGTGAAGCAAGGTCTGGGGCAGGGCACACAGTAGGACCTTGTATGCACTGCAGCTACATCCCAGAGTTGTGACCATGTACTTCCAGCCCTACTTGTAGCCCAGCTCTATTTCCAAGGCAGATGAGCAGTACTCTATTTTTAAAAATATTTTAAGGATGAAAATTGTGTTAATCCTCGGGGAATTGTTTTCATCTCCCAATACTTCCTTTACGAAGTTTATTTTTCCCCAAAGGCAAAGTCCTGATTGTCATCTGAGTCCTTTTATTTTTATCACTTGTTTGTGAAGACAAGGAACATAGTAAAGTCTCCCACTGACTCCAAACTATATGTTACAGTGTCTAAGTGGTTAATTTTTAAAAGGCACAGCTCTCACTGTGCTAAGTACAGCAGGAATAAATAATACATATGTGTTTCTCAGGCTCTTGTCCCTAGTCACATTGCGTGGGTGGGAGATTCAATTAATCATTATTTGGGCTCAGGGACAAGTCACTGATGCAATTGCTATTCCTCTTTGGTACAAGTATACTTCTTCTGGTACATAACTCTGATGTTTAACCTCACAGGAGAAAATTCTCAAGACATCAACTCTTAGAATTTGCTGCTCACATGTCCCTCGACACGTGCACGTCTGTGATGCACACTCTGATATATGACTCTCCTTCACTACCAGGCTTTAAAATTGTGTGAGACTTGAATAGATTATACATGCACTTGCATAAGTTTTAAAGTCTTGAATAAATGATCATTATAGCCATGACCTATTTCTTAAGCCACTGTATTAGATAGTTGAGGGAAAAATACTATTCTTTTAATCAGCTATACTTTTTTTCATGTGAGTAGAGAATACTTTGGCATGCAAATCAGTAACTAAATTAGAGTTATAATTCTGCTTAGTTTCTTGCAGATCCACCTTTTAAAGAAATTTTACTTAAGACTCAGGTATGCTACTTGTATACTACAAGATTTATTGATCTAAGTTGCATTTATTAGACTTCATGAATACATATTCTCTTTCAAAATGAAATGCTTTTGATTTTTTAATTGAAAGGGAATAATTTTCTTTTTTTTTTTAGATTCACTCTGTAGCAAACCCCCAAAATATTTGAACTTTCAGGGCTCAGCGAGTGTCAGAGAAGATAAATGATCACTGAATGCTGCCTTCAACCCTTGTGGTAGATAATACAATTGTCCCATATGCAAAAGCTTCTAAAATAACTGTGGACGGAACTACGGCCCTGTGGTAGACCAAAAAGCTGCCTACTAAGATATTGAGCTTCATATATATATCTGTTTGGGTAGGATATAATCGAAATCTGTTAGTGAAATTGAGTCCTGTTTCAGTTGGAGGTATTTTCAAAGATATTGTCTAAAGAAATAACATGAGTTCACATTTAATTTTAGTTTTGAGTTTTTCTGCACAGTAAAGTTGTATTTTAATGTGGGGGGAAAAAAGCACATTTCCCCATGAATTGACGCACAGAGCAGTTCTGTGGGACAGGCCTTGTCGACAGAAATGCAGATTGGGGAAGGTGGTGTGATGCACACTGTCTTTCCACACTCAAATCCAATGTGTGTTAATTTTGGAGAGGAATTATTTATGTTACCACTGCAAATGTTTAACTTACAAAAGGAATACTGTGGAAAAGGGAAAGGCTGATGGGTAAGGCTTACCCTGCAAACATATCTGGTTCTCAAGTTTATAACAAGCTTTTGTTTGGATAAAGGAACAAAAACACATATTTTCAAGTTTTTTTTTTGTAAATACCAGGTGGAATGTTTGTTTTGTTTGGCTTTTTTGGAAAGAAGAGTCTATTAAATTCACATTTAAACTCAGAGTTTGGGGAAAAGGATTCACTCTGGAAGTGGTTTTGATTTATTTCTGCATAAGGAAGAGTTGAGGGAAAATACTCTATTTGCTTAATGCAGAAGCTCTTAGCCATTTATGCTACTTAAATGTAAATTATCTCAAAATCAAATGGAAATAAATGTTTAGTTTCTCAGTTGCACATGTTGCATTTCAAGTGTTTAGGCTGCCACATTAAACACCATACTGTGAACATTTCTCTTGGCACAGAAGCTTCCACTGGTTGAGTCCTTACCCAAAGAATCCAACAGTTCAGGTCCTAGCTAATGTTTCTACCTAAACTCAATATCTGGTTGTTTTAGTGAAGCACCGAATATCTAGTTGCTATCACATTGGTGGGTAAACAGCTGTAGACTCGATTCCTGCTTGGAATCCTGTTGCTCTTGTTGTGGGAGCAGTATGTATGTGTTACTTTAGCCAGAAAGATGCCAGACCAGAGGTTTCCCTGGATTATCCTGGGCAGGAAAATGGATCAGGGAGGCAAGGAAAGTTTTTCCCATGAACAGTAATTGAGGTCTTCCTCAGAAGTCATCCAGAACTGTTTCCTAATGAAGGCTGTACAACAAGCAGTGTTTTCAAAGTTGGGAAAGAAAAGGGTCTCTGGCCATAATCCTCCCCTGAATGTTAGGATGGTAAAAGGCACATTCGCCTTGTCTTTGGTGGGCTGACCCTTGAATCAGCTCAAGCAAGCATCTTTGACAGATGTCAGGTGATATCTCGGAAATCCCAAAAGGCACTGTGAGACAGTGAAGCCATCTACTTAGGTGACCTATGACAAAAATTGGTTGTAGGTGACCTCCCTGTGGCTCTGGACAAGAACCAGTGGACCTAAGGCAACAGCAGAACTGGAGACATAAAGCTATTTTCCACAGAGGAGAGAAAGTGATAGGCTCTTTGTTAAGATGAAAGGCTTCTGTAAATTTTAGGACTAGCTAAGAAGTTTGTCATGGGATTTCCTTCCAATCTGTTGATTTAAGTCCATTTAAATTTAGCTTGATAAAATAGATTTGATATAACTTGCTGTAACCAGTGAGTGTGGCCAAGCATTGATGCAAATCTCAAGCAAGCAGAGTGGCTGTAGTCTAATAACACTCTGAGCTCTAGTAGAAATGTCCCATCATGCATTTATAGATACTCCAACGAGACTTAAATAGCCAAGACTTCCACACATGGAACCTCCTATTAAGACAAATTAAGTCAGGGATTTCACAGTGGAATTACTTTTAAAATACTTCTTGAGTAAACAAAATTTTTAAAGGTGTATTTTAATTCCAGTATATCATAATTTTTCAGCATTCACAATATTTATCTTATTTTTTGTTTTGTTTTTGTTTTTCAAGGTAGGATTATACCCTAACCCTGGCTGACCTAGCATTTACTATGTTGTCTGAGGCTGGCCATGAACCTCACCATAGGGATCCTCCTACCTCAGCCTCCTGAGTGTTGGGATTGAAGGTACGTGCCACCACACCCAGCCTCACATGTGGGAAGGAGGACTTTTTCTCGGTGCTAAGAGTATGAAGGGTACATGTTCAGTGATTATCATCCCATCTGAAGGAGGTGAGCTGAGAGAGTACCATGCAGGCCATGCTGGTCAGGCATTGGTGCATTTCAGTTCAGATGGAATCATGTGCATTTTCAGTTCTGTCAGCTCTGGACTCAGATGTAAAGGAATCCCTAAGGAAATGCAGTCAGCCCTCCCTATCCACGATTCCACATTTACGGATTCAACCAACTGCAGATGGGAAACATTCCAAAATAAAATTGTGCCTGTGCTAAACATGTAACTTGGGAGAGAGAGTTCTGGGGATCAAACTAGGGGCCTACTATGTATCAGGTAGGCAGCCTACCACTGAGCTCTGCACCCAGAATTCTCCCTTTTTGCTCATTCTTCTCTAAATCAGAACTTCTTAAGTGTTTTCCATTCACAACTCCTTTTCATCTGTGAAATTGTTACATGACTCTGGGATATAAATATATAAAATAATTGAACAAAGCAAATCATTGTTTCAAAACAATTACTTGGTAATAAAGCTTTACCATTTATTAAAAATGAAATCAAATTTACATGCTAATTAGGTTGATATGCTAACTTATTTTTACATAAAAAATTACATTTTAGCTTAATGCTTGATACTTTAAGACAAAAAGCATCTTTAATGTTTTTCAAGATGACTGATACTTTGATTTCATGATCAACAATGCTGAGAACACTGCTTTGCATAAATCTCTGTCACACACCCTACAAAAATCGGGGGCCATTGAGGAAGAGGTGGAAGAAAGAATGTAAGAGTCAAAGTATGGTGTTACAAGTCAGCAGCTTGTGGAAGGAATGGATTTATTTTGGATTATATACTCAAGGGGAAGCTCCATCCTGGCAGGGAAAATGATGGCATGAGCAGAGGGTGAACACACCTCCGCCATAGCACTGCAAACAGCAGCAGGAAGATGTGCCAAACACTGGCAAGGGGAAGCTGGCTTATAACATCTGTAAGCTCGTTCCAAACAACACACCTCCAATAAGGTTCCAATTCCAAAACGGCCATCAGCTTGGGGATCAAGCATTCAAAACACATTAAGTTTATGGGGGACACCTGAATCAAAACACCACAATCTACTCCTCGCCCCCAAACTGATAACCATATACAATGTAAAATGTAATGCATTCAGTCCAACTTTAAAAATCCCCAGTTTTTATCAATCCCAATGATATTCAAACATCCCCATAATCCAAGGTCTTTCATATATAAACCATAATGGCACAGAACAAATTCACACTGCAAAAGAATGGGTATAGCAAAGACAGAGTGAATCAATACAAGATTTAAAACAAACAGGGCAACATCAAACTTCCTAACTCTAAGTCTGATTATTCTAACCAGTGAAGAATGTTGGAGTTTCAATTCCACCCCTCCAGCTCTGCTACTCACAGCCCACCAAATCCAGTGAGCAGTTTCCTCTCAAAGCACCTAAATAAACAAAATCTAAATAAAACATTCATACATGAAAACAACAGAATTTTTGTGCTGTAAGAAAATCTCTTCTACCAAAAGTTCAAATTATACAAGTGTTTTCCAAGTCTTTGAACCTTAAAACCTGTAAGAAAATTTTAGTGGACCAACCCAGAGTATGCTTCCTTTAAGTAGATGAAAACAATATTTTAAATAAAACTACAATAGCAAAAAGACAGATTTTTTAAATCCAATGCTGCTGATATGAATAACCACATTTTTCTAACTTCTGCTCTGAGTTATAGGCTATTTATGGTAATATAAATCATATACAATGAATGCAAGCAGTTGATTTAGTCTGGCAAGATGTTCCTTACATATGAGTTCGGAACATAAGCCAACAATCAAAAAGGATTGAAATTTAAATGATTATATCATCTAATGAAATCTTTTTGGCTAGGACAGAGACATCTTTTCCAAATCTTGTTTAGAATACATCACAATCCTCAAGCTGTGTGACCTTGGGAAAGTTACCTAATGTCTCTGCAGCTCTGTTTCTTCCCTGTAGAGTGGTGAATTATAACATCTACCTCAGAGGTGTTTAAATACATTAACATACAGAAAGCAGTTAGACTGCCTGGGACATAGGAAAGTCTGTGAAAGTATTAACTATTATTAATATTATTATGGCAATTATTAAGTTAATAGAAAGCAGATAGAAAGATTTTTACCTTTATTTTGAACCCATGAAGCCTAGATAATATAGTTTCCACTTTGAATTAGTAAAGACATTTTTTGTGTAAGTAAACATTGTCCAAATAACTATCATAAATAGAAATCATTTCTGGAAATAATTTATTGGTAGAATAAAAATGTTTTACAAATGAATAGTGTATCTTTTGAGGATGAAGGCAGAGATACAAATCGGAGGGACATACACTAAAAACACTTGCTGTAAGCTTTTTCCTTCTTGACTATTAAAGTTTTATTTTTCATTGACCTGCCTAAGGGTAGCTACAGCTAAATGTCTTAGAGATTTTTCACATTTATTTTTATTACTTTAATATCCCGTTTTAATCAAGAAATCATTTAAAAGATGTTCTAAGCTATGAAATATTTCCAGAAAAAATATTTGTGGTTAAATGTTGAAGTCCTGGAACCTATTCTTTTTGCCATGGGAGAGTGGTGGTATTGGATTAGCTCTCTTAGGGTAAAACACTACGTAAAATATTTCAAACAATTGTCTTTAAATATTGGAGTTCAGGGCTGGAGAGATGGCTCAGCAGTTAAGGCACTTGCCTCCAGTGCCTAAGGCCCTGGGTTCAATTCCCCAGTACCCATATAAGCCAGACCCACAAGGTGGTGGCCCTGGTGCTCTCTCTCTCTCTCTCTCTCTCTCTCTCTCTCTCTTTCTCTCTCTCTCCTTGAAAATGAATCAATGAAATATTTAAAATAAATATTAGAGTTCAGGGAGCACCCAGGAAAAGGGAAACAAACAAATCCATCTTATGATCACCTAGACTTGCTGCACAGAGCCACCTTCCTGGCTCCATTACAGAGGAAGAATCCAAGAGGGCACCCAGTCTCACAGATCTCAGAAGACCCAGCCGAAGGCTCTGGAAGGTTGTGCAATGTGTTGCCCCAAAGACAAAGAGGGAGGAGCTGTGTGGAACAAGAGCCCCAGAAGTCTTCAGAGCCCCCCAAGTCTCTGGCAGAATATGAATCTGTACTTGCAGAGGAGAGACATGAGGAGGCCAAGACGATTTCCAGGAAACTGGCAGACAAACTCCACTGAAGCTTCCAAAGAACCAAAACGAGGCAGGCATGTATAGGGAAAACTTAGCAGCAGCCTGGGACTCCTCTTGGCTTGAGCTAGCTACACACCCCTTCCCTAACTATGCACTCAGCAATCTGGGGCCCCCCCACATACACCTGCATCAAGATGCAAGCACACCCCACTTGGAACCATACAGTAGACCTGTCCTCCCCAGCAACCCATGATAACTCCCCTTTTGTTACCAAACACATCATGAAACAGATCCAGAAACTAAGGAAGATAGGCTCATCTAGCCTGGACTGGTTTTGAGTACGTGATCAAATTGTGTCCTCTGGGTGAACTTTTAGGGAAAATTCCCTGTTTACGTGCTGAAGTCTATACATAATTGGATGTGCATTTGATTAAAATCAGATTCATCATGTTAAGGACATGCACAGTGAATAAAGGCTTACAAATCCCAAAGCAAAGAACCACCCACACTATGCCTCCTAGCAATGAAATCCTCCTCCTAGACACCATAAAAGAAAGACCTGGGCAGTAATTAGCGGCTATTGAGCATTCTAGCTCAATTGCAGTGTATCTGGCCTGTACCTTCACTTGGCTTCTGAATAGAATCCCTCACCATGTTGTTATCTGCCTGCTTCAATTCTCTGAGCAAAATGCCCTGGGACTTGGAAACATCTAGTGCAGACAAAGTGCCCTGGTAACAAGAAGATATTCAATTCTGCACTTGAATAAAGTTCAGAGACATCCTTGGGCAATTGAGACATTTAGTAGATTCCAGGAAGGGACTGTTTTCAGAGGAGGGGTAAATTATGACAGAGCATGGATTCTTTGACCCTTCTTTCCCCATCAAAACCTTGAACTCGGGCTGGGCATGGTAGCACATGCCTTGAATCCCAGAGGCCAGCCTGAGTCTACATAGTGAATTTCAGGTCAGAAGCTTGAACTCAAGCCTTCAAAATCAAGGTGCTCACTTATATGGGTAAAAACCTAGCCTTCAATCAGAGGCAACAAATTTCACCATGCAATAAAATAGTGTCTGAATGGAAGGCATAAATTAAAATTTGGCTAGAGCTGATGGCCCAGGTTTGAGTCCCAGTACCCACATAAAGCCAGACGCAGAGTGCTGCACGTGTCTGGAGTGAGTGTGTAGAGCTAGTTCCTGGCATGCCCAGTTCTCTCTGCCTCTACCTTTTTCTCTCTATCTCTGCTTGCAAATAGACAATAATAAAATATTTTTAATGGGAAGAATTTTAAAATGACTATAAAGAATCTAATAAGGATGTAAGAAAAATATGGATATGGTGAGGAGAGAAATGGTATTTGGCCAGGCCAACCTGCACAGTATTAAGCTCATCAACATTCTGTAATGGAATGTGAGGAAGAGCAGAAAAAAAATTTTAACAGGAAGAGGGACTAGTTGGAACGAAGGGGTTCAAAGTTGTGGTGGTACATGCCTTTAGTCCCAGCACTTGGGAGGCTGAGGTAAGAGGATGCTGTGAGTTCGAATCCAGCCTTGGGATATAGAGTGAATTCCAAATCAGGCTGGGTTAGAGTGAGAAGCTTCCTTGAAAACAAAACTAAAAGAGAGGGGTCTCATTCAATGGCATATGGGGGGATAAGAGAAGTTAATGGGAAGAGATTATGATCAAAATACTATTGTATCAAAAATTAAGAAAGAAAAACACCATATTTTGTAAAATGAGCATGTTTTGCTCAAGGAACACTACAAAGTATCTAGCACATGTATTATTAACACAATAATAAAAAGAGGGAAAAGTTAGAAAAAATTGAAAGAATAACGGCAGAATTTTCCAGATATAATTACAAATTTTAAAGTAGAAATCTAAAGATCTCAACATGCTTCAAGTAGGAAAACCAAGACAAATGCACATTACTATTAATCAAATTGTTTTTAAAAATTATAGTCAAGGAAAACTTAAAATCATCTGGTGTAAAAATACATTAGACACATGAGAACAAAGCTGAAACTAGCCACCAATTTATCATAAGAAATGGCACAAACCGCTAGAAGACAAGAGTTTCCAAATACCAAATGGGTTTTAAAATGTCAAATGAAAGTGAAACCTGCCAAAGTAGACATCCCTATCCAATAAAGACATTATTCAAAATGAAAGAAAAATAAGTGTCTTCAATGTCTTCAGAAAAATCAAACTTTTATCAGCAAACTTGTACCATGAGAAAGATTAAAGAAAAATACTATAAATTCAAATATATACAAAATAATAAAGAATGTCATCAATAGCTAATAATGTGGTATAATATAAGATGAGAAATCAGTGAAGTAAATATAGCAAATAATAGAGAAAATTGATAGAGTTTAAGACAGGTCTTTGAAGAGAAAAGCAAAAATTAAGTCTATTTTTGTACACACAATAAATGTGAAATGAAGAATAACATTTACAGTAAGAATAAAAGCCGGGCATGGTGGTGAACACCTTTAATCCCAGCACTTGGGAGACAGAAGTAGGAGGATGGCCATGAGTCTGAGGCCACCCTGAGACTACATAGTAAATTCCAGGTCAGCCTGGCCTAAAGCAAGACCCCACCTTAGAAAAAGAAAAGAAAAGATGAACAAAAGAACAAAGATTAAAGGAATATGTGGAGTTGGTTTTTGTTCTAGTATATATATATCGTGTATGTACACCCCTGAGATTCCTTCCCCACACATAAACTTGTTTTGGTCCTCTGCCCTTAGACCTGACCTGTAAGATGACAAGATATGTATTCCCATATTCCTGTTGCAGAATATCCCACTGGCTTGGAGGAAGGACCTGTGAGTAGGGGGAAAGCAACCCTCAGTGACAAAAAGCAAATGGAATGTCAGCCCTACATCAACAGGGACTGAATTTTGTCACAAGCTGTCTGAGTGGGGAGAGGACCCAAGCCCCAGACTGCAAAGAACCATACAACCCTTGGCTTCAGACCCTGAGGACAGTTGTTATCTCCACAGAACTGGTGAAATAAGAAATGCTGCTTAAGCCTGGCATGACTTGTTATCCAGTGATGACATACTGACAGCGATGTTCTGTGCTTCCTTTGTACATGCCTGCCCTGACTCTGGTCCTGGGCTCAGCCATTTTCTCCAGGAATCCTCCATCAGTGAGAAAGAAGCCTGGCTGAAATTTTGTATGTTTAAAAGGCCATGAGGAAGCACCCAACAAATGTTCCCTGCAGGGCATTTAAAAAATAACTGATCAGTTCTCTTCAAAAGTGTTAAAGAAGAAACAATAGAACTGTGAGGTTAAAGAGATAGCTCAGTGATTAAGGCACTTGCCTGCAAAGCCTAATGGCTTGGGTTTGATCCCTCAGTACCTACGTAAAGTCAGATGCACAAAGTGGCGTGTGCTTCTGGAGAAGATCAGCCATTCCTAAACAATTTTATTGTTTCTTCTTAATAAAAGCATGAGTATGAAGTGGAAAGAAAAAGAAAATGTAAGAAAATCAGAGATTAGAAAACTTATAGATCACAGTCACCTGGAATATTATTGAGAATGATAGCAAACCACCATTTCAGCTGTCAAAACACTGTAAGGAAAGCTCACTAGGAAAGTGGAGCAAAATTAACCTGATCTATCAATCAGTGTTTGCTTGGTTGTTTGGGGAGAAATGCTGAGAAGAATGTGTTCAAGTAGAAAGTATCTGTGTTTGCAATAAAAGTCAAATTATAGCTTTGAGAATATTCTACTCCAATTTCTTTTTTCTTAGAAAAGGATACTTAACAAGCTGGAGTTACATTTCTGTAGTTTTAGTTTTTAAGGAAAACCTATCATTGGCCATGATAATACAACATGAAGTCCACTATTAATGAGTTTTTTCCCCACTAGAAAGCATCACATTTAAGTTTATATCTCATAAACACAGATTCTGGCAACCTTGTTTCAGGCAAGAAACAGTAAGGAAAATATATGAATTATAGTATATATGGCCACATTTTATGTCATTACATTCTAAACATCATAAGTGAATTCAAAACCAAAGGACTTCATCAAGTGGCACCATGCCTAGGAGAAAATACCAAAGACATTAGCACTAAACATCTTGCAGAGTTTGGCACTTTCTCCAGACATTACTATGAATTCATGGACACTCTCCCTGTGGAGTGATGGGACCCATGTTCCCTCCACTTGACTGAGCTTCAATCAAGATATTAGATATAAGGCCATGTGACTACAGAGGCCAGGACGAAGCATCTACCCTGATCTGAAAACACCATTCTCAGAGCAGCCATGAGTGTAGACCAGCTACCCTAACACCATCACATGGGCAAAGCCATCCATAGGTTCTCCATCTGGGCCCAGCCTTCCAACGGTCCCCTGTCACTAGTTAATAAATAAAGCTGTTTAAGACAGCTGAATGTGTGAAGTTTGGGGATATATTTTCATGTGCCTCAGGATGTGTGAAACACCATCTAGGAGACAACTCGAATCTATAAGTAGAATGCATTGAAAAGGAAATAAAACTGAAAAATAAATTAGAAAAATAAAAAATGGAAATAAAGAGAAAAAAGAAAAGGAAAGAAAAGAGGTATACCACCCTGACTTCTAGAAGTCAAGAAGCTAAATAGCAGATTGCATGTTGTCTGTGTTTTATTTTTTTCCTTTTTATGAAAAAAAAGCAAGTAGATTTTTTTTTTAATTTTAGTTTTATTTTTGGAGTTTGGGTCTTGCTCTAGACCAGGCTGACCTGGAATTTACTATGTAGTTTCAGGCTGGCCTTGAACTCACAGTGATCCTCCTACCTCTGCTTCTTGAGTGCTGACAATTTATCACTTTATTGAGATATCAAGTATCAAGACTGATCACTGTGACACAGGTTTTTAGAACTCTTGTTTTAAGTGAATGATGCCAGAAAATTATTTATGATTAACTGAAGGATAACAAAACCCTAAAAGCACAGTTATATCCTCCATATCCAAAGCTTTCTACACACTGGCAAAGAGATGTTTCTTTCAATAAAAATCCCTGAATCTCTTTCAAAGGAAAGGAACCAGTATAGATGAACAAAACAGTTTTAAACCTGTTTTAACATAAAACACTTTATTTCTTTTCCTTTGGTTTTAGAGAAAGAACTCAGTATCCTTTATGGGCTAAGCAAGCTCTCTACCATTGACCTATCACACCAGCCTGAACACTTTTTCTTCTTGGATTTTTTGAACTGTAGTTACCTCTTTCCTCACAGAGTCTTCATTTGTTTACTTTTCAGTTCAAATAAGACATCAAGTCCACTGGAACTTAATTTCTATGTGTTGAACTTGGCTCCTCGGTGTGAAATACAATACTTAGACCAACGCACTTATGAAATCCACGATGACTTTCCATTAAAGCATACCAAGTTAACTAAACATGGGAAGACGGAGGCCTGGAGCAAAAAGATAATACTTGCATCTTGGTTTTTTTCTGCTAATTAGAAATTGAAAACAGAGCACACAGAATTTACTTCTGTTTGGCTAGGCATAATATTGTGGATTAAAACAACTTCACTATAAATAAACTGCCTGGAACATGGGTGGAGCATGATGGCGGATGAGTAGCAGCCTCGTCAGGACTCTCTCCGTAAAGGTTTGATTTTCCAGCTGGGATCCAAACCCCAGATCCCAGCCGGCCCTGAACCCAAGCCCACCCTCTCCCCAGATCCTGCACCAGCCCAGACAGAGTATCCCAGTGGCTTTCTGCTCAGGGATCGGAGAACCACCCTTCCACCACCCCACTCCCACCATTGCCATTGTCTCCTCTCAGGCTTCCTGAACCCTTGCTGGCTGAGCACCTCTCCCTCCCACGGCCCCCTCCCTCCAGTGCCCAATCCTTGGGCACACTTCTCTCAGCAACCCTCCCCCCCCACAGGCAGACACGCTTCTAGGGCAAGCTGACCTAGCTTGGTTCCAGAAGCTCACTTGGGACCGCAGCTGAGGGTGGGGCCAGGCCTCTGGCAGATACCTGGGAATCGCTGCCACTGCTGGGAGGGCAGAGGCCAGTTCAGGCAGGGACCACACGCCACTGCCAGGAGGGCACAGGTGTTTTCGGCGGGCACCAGGGACCGTGTACCACTGAAGGGAGGACACAAGTTGGTCCAGGAATTTGAGAACACGATTACATGAGCAATAGGAAGCTCTCACCAGGCTCTTGAGTCTGGGTGGCTGGGGCTGGGTTGGTGTGTGGAATCAGAACAGGTCCACCAAGTACTGGCCCAAGGAGAGTCTAGAGCCTTGAGTCTCTACCCCTAGTGGGGGAGATAGAATTCCATTCCAGATCTGTTTGCTGCAGTCAGGTGGGAAAACACTGGGCTCTATAGCTCTGGGTGCTGGGGCTGTTTCTTCTGCAGCATACCAATCAGGGACAGGGGCCTATGAGGTGGCTCTCAGACTAAATAGTCACATACAGAGGGATCCAGACAGGTAAAGATCTGAGCCTGGCTGGGGGCAGAACACCCTAACAGGAAAGACCTCTGTTTAAGATCAAACCTGGTGATCATTCCACTGGAAGTAAAGTGGGCTGAATAGCACTCCCTCGGGTGCCTGAGTCCCATTCCCCTACCTGGACATGGGCAGAAACCAATGGAAAAAACCCACAGAAATCAAAGACGGAACTACCCAACTCAGGGCCCCTAGTCCCATTATGGAATAGGAAAGTGGCAAGGAAGTAGAGACAACAAAAATGCAATCCCAAAGAGAGAATAATATGACTCCTGACCACAACTGCAATGAACATGAAGTAGTTAATGGCTGATATGCAAACTATGAAAAAAGACATGAATGAGATGAAGCTCAACAACACAAGCATAGATTCCAGACTGAATTTAATGGAGAGAAATATGAATGAATTCAGAAACACATTAAGTGAATTGAAGGTGAACCAACTACAGGAGGAGCTAGACAATCAATTGATTAAATTTGATGAGGACTTAAGAAAACTTAAAAATGATTTTCAGGACTCCCTAGCAAAAACAAAAATAAACTGGAAATTGGATCTCACCAAAGAATTGGAGACTATAAACAAAATTATAGCAGAAACCAAAAATGAATTTTTTTTGTTAAAAAACCTCCCTTGAATCAATCAGTCCCAGAGTTAAGAATCTGGAGGACAGACTCTCAGATGTTGAGGACAAGACAGAAGGAATTAATAAGGATGTCATAGGTTTCAATAAATTCAAGAAATCAAGTGAGCAAAATTTGAGGGATCTATGGGATACCATAAAGAGGCCCAATATTAGAATCATGGGGATCCCAGAGGGAGAAGAAGCTCAGGCTAAGGGCATAGGAAACATTTTCAACAGAATTATTCAAGAAAACTCTCCCTATCTAACAAGAGAAAGCCCACTCAACATTCAAGGGGCCCAGAGGACTCCAAACAGACAGGACACAAAGAGGAATTCTCCAAGACACATACTAATTAAGATGCCTAACATAGAAAGCAAAGAGAAAATACTCAAAGCTGCAAGAGAAAAGGAAACCATAACTTATAAAGAAAAATCCATCAGACTTACCTCAGACTTCTCATTAGAAACCATGAAAGCTAGAAGGGCTTGGAATAATGCTCTTCAGGGCCTAAAGAAGTATGGCTTTCAACCTAGACTACTGTACCCAGCAAAGCTATACCTCATAATAGATGGAGAACTGAAAGTGTTCCATGAAGTAAAACAGTTCTACGACTATTTGAACACAAAGCCAAAATTACAGAAGATTCTACAGGACATATTCCACACAGAAGAAACAAGAAATCTACCTCAGAAGAGTACCAGAGATCAGGCACAACAATCACAGTCAGTGTGCTATAACAGCAGCACAGACACCAACCTCCATTAACCCTTCAACATGGCAGGGCTTAGAGCAAACCTCACAGTTATATCACTGAATATAAATGGACTTACCTCCCTTATAAAAAGACACAGACCTGCAGGGTGGATCAGAAAAATGGACCCTTCCATCTGCTGCCTTTAGGAAATGCACCTTACCTCTAAAGACAGCAATCTTCTTAGAGTAAAAGGATGGAAAACAGTTTATCAGGCATGTGGAAGTAAAAAGCAAGCGGGTGTGGCTACATTAATCTCTGACAAAATAGACTTTACACCAAAATCAATTAAAAAGGACAATGATGGTCACTACTTACTCATCAAAGGAATGAGAAAAAAAATAAACTGCCTGTCACAATTTTTGATTCCTCCCTCAATAAACTTTGTAATTCATCATTTATTCTTAGGACAGGACCCAAAATTGGGATTCATAAATTTGGGAAGACCCCTCCTGGACCCTCAAATCCTGCATCAATAGTATTTGGACGTGTTGAACCTTTGAGGCATATGACTTAGTGGGAGTTCATTTGGGTTCACTCCTTGAAAATTATAAATAATTCTCACTGGACCCTGTGTAGTTTTCACAAGAATGGTCTGTTATTAAAAAAGCAAGCCTAGCCACGACATCTCTCTAGCTTCATGTCACCATGTGATCTCTTCCTTTCACATAAGATTCCACCATGACATGATGTCATGTTGGGACATAGCTAGGTGTGTGTGGGAGATGGGGGGAAGCTTGTCTGTGTGCTACAGCACCATGCTCCTGAACCTCTAGAACTGTGAGCTAAATAACTTCGGCTATTTTTGTTAGACAGAAACTGGACAGATACAGATGTTACCAACAACAGATCATAAGGTTATGATCGTTTAGAGACTTGGACAATGGAAGACAAGTTTTTGTATTTCCTTGTACTCAGAAAATGTCATGAAATGTCCTTAACCCAAGGAGCATATCTATACTTACTAGGAGATCAAAAAAGCTTCTATAAAATGTTTAGACAGTTATCTACCAAATTATACTACATTTTCTTCAGCTTCCTTCCAAAATAACTTAGCATATCACCCTAAATTTCATAAGTAATAGAGGGAGGGAAAGGCTGGTAATGACTGTGTTTCTAAGAACTATAAGCATTTCTTTAGAACTTACTAACGCACAGGTCATTCTAAACCATCTCAGAGCTTCCCTCTGAGACCATTGGTTTTAGTTGCTTGGAAACTGTTGGGATCAAAAGGCATTCACCTGTGTCAAGTTTTTTAAAAAAATAGAAAGGCCGAGAAAGAGAGAGGAGATTTAGAAAATTATGAAGTTGTCATGCATAGCTACTTGGTCATAAAAGACACACTCAAAATAATAGAGGCTGGAAAAATGACTCAGCAGCGATTCAGAACACCTCTTGCATAAACACAAGAATCTGAGTCTGAGGCTATTGGAATTCTAATTCCTCCAAATTTATACCAACAGCTGGGTGTGATCATGCATGTCTACTACTGCAGTCCTATGAGGAGCAAAGACCAGAGAATCTCTGGGGCTCAGCAAGCTCCAGAATCACTAAAGGCTATGTTTCAAGGAAAAACAGGTGGATGTGTAACAAAGGGGGACACTTGATGTTCTCTCTGGCTTCTGCAGAAGCATGCATGGAGCCCCACATCAGCACCTACATATGGATACACTACACATGCATACACACACACACGCACACACCATCACACCATCACATCATTATGTATACACATGTAAAAAAGCAAAAGACCAGAACCATAACCTTGCACAATTGTCACGGTGCTGGTTTGAATCAGACGTCCTCTCTTAAACTCATGTGGTCTGAATGCTTGGTCCCAGGTGGTGGCAATTTGAGAGGTAGAATTTGGTTGGAGGAAAAGTGTTGTTGGGCAGGGCTTAGTGGTGTTACAGCCCAGTCCCCCTTACTAGAGTGTGGCTCAGTCTCTTGCTGCTGTTTCTGCCTGCGGTGGCAGAGGAGATTCCAGCCTCTGCTTTCCTATGCCATCATGAAGCATCCCTTCTACACTCTAGGCTAAAAAATAAATACTTTCCTCCCATCAGCTGCTTTTGGTCAGGTGTTTTGACCCAGCAATGAGAAGGTAACTGCATCAGCCACTACTATCTCAAAAATAAAAGAAAAAATGCTTTTTAAAGGTCTTCTACAACTACTATGTGTTGAACTTGAGCCTACACTTCCTTATTGTTAATTATTATGGCCACGATCACTGTTTCATCTTAAGTAATATTCCTCATTTTTGCCTTAAAGTAAATTGTGTCTACCTCTGAATACACTTCTGGGTGACTGCAGCACACATTTCCATATTAATGCTATTCTGTTCCCAAATTTATTTTATTGCTCTTTGGAGACTGACATATCAAAACAATTGCAGACCGCTCCTAATTTATGGTAGCTCATTTTGTAACTTTTCTAGCTTACTATGGTATGAATGTGAAACAAACATTTTGCAGAAACAGTACTTTGCTGTGTCACCACATAACCTTGCTCTTTGATTTTCAGTACATTACTAAAAACATTCCATGAGGTATTCACCCCTTTATTAGAAAATAGGCTTTATGTGAAATGATTTTGTCCAACTGTAGGCAAAGTGTCCAAGCCAAACTATGATGTCACTAGGTTAGGTGTATTGAATGCTATGTGTAGCAATACACAAACATTTACTGAAACATTTCATTCAGGAGGGAGGCTTATTAAGACTCAGGAAGTAAACAAAACTTGCAAGGCTCAGAAAGTAAAGTCCCAAATCTCAGGAAGTTTGTGAAACTTTCCAGATTTGTAAGGCCCCTTCCCAAGGTTCTATAACGAGTAAGGACTGCTGAGGAGAGGAGACTTGCCAACTGGCTGTGCTACCCCCTAGTTCACAAGAGCTCCAGGGGTGCAGCTGTTATGAACCCTCACCCATTCTGGGTCGGGCTTTTCAGCAGTGTAGCTGCCTTTGAGTCGTCCATGCTCCCATAGCATCCCCTCTCCCATACTCCTGGAAACTACTGGTTCACTAGTCAGACTTGGGGGAAGTGTTTCTTTGGCCTGTTGTCTGTGCCCTATCTGGGGCAAATGGATCACATTTACTCATATCTTCCCAGAAGGAGTTAACACAAGTGCATTTTCTTTTTTTTACTTCTTTTCTTTTCTTTTCTTTTCTTTTCTTTTCTTTCTTTCTTTCTTTCTTTCTTTCTCTCTCTCTCTCTCTCTTTCTTTCTTGATTCTGGATAGTTTGTGTGGTGTGGGTGATATTTTCGCATGTATGTGCTATGTGATACTCTATGCAGGCTTATGTCTCTCAGGAGTTCTGCAAATCTTTCTATAGAACAAAAAAAGAGAGGAAACAAAAATAAATTAGATTTTAAAGTTTTCTACCAGTCAACACAATTTTCTCCAAGTCTGATTTAACACTGGGCTTTGAATAAGATTCCATCCCTAGAATTTCTTATCAAACAAATTTATTTTTGTACTGTATGTTTTACTCTGTATCAAAAATCTAATCGTATTTTGAGGATAGTCTTGGCAAAGGTGATGGCCACAGCCACACAAAGACTCCTGAAATGTGCTGCTATTCCTGGCTGGAGTTCATTCAGAGTCAGTGAGGAATTCTCTCTTCTGCTGCAATCTCATGTTAACAGCACTGTCTGATCACTCATGTTCTTCCACTCCTGTGAAATGGATTCAGAGCAGAGGGGCCTCATCCATCATTCATGGTGAATTAGCTTCTGACTACCCAAGATCATCAAGGGAAAAGACACAGAAATGCAATCTTGCTTCATATAAATAGGTATGTTTCCTATATTTTATGAACTAATGCTCACATTGCTCTCTTTCCACAGACTGCTGTGAAAAATTTCATGTACCCTTTCCTAGAACAAGATAACTCTGTTAAAGTTTCACAAGGACTGGAGAGATGGCTCAGTGGGTAAGGCACTTGCCTAAAAAGCCTAATGACCTACTGTTGATTCCCTGGTACCTGCATAAAGCCAGATGAGCAAAGTGTCATGCATTTGGAGTTCCTGTGCAGCGGCTGGAGGCTCTGGCA
The DNA here is from genome assembly GCA_004024765.1 of Zapus hudsonius. Taxonomy (NCBI): domain Eukaryota; kingdom Metazoa; phylum Chordata; class Mammalia; order Rodentia; family Dipodidae; genus Zapus; species Zapus hudsonius. The sequence continues at coordinate 25,999 of PVHP010009606.1, forward strand.
TGCCCGTTCTCTCTCTCTCTCCTCTCTATCTCTATCTGCTTGGAAAGAAAGAAAAAGAAAATGGAAGAAAGGAAAGAAAGAAAGAGAGAGAGAGAGCGAGAGAGAGAGAGAGGAAGAAACCAAGTAAGCTTCATGAAGTCCTTTTTACCTGTCTAGTGAATCTTGATATTAAAGAAAACCAAGGAGAAAAACTGTAAATGAAATATTTAAACAGAGATGTCACCAAAATTAATTATCTAAGAATAGGATTTATTAATTAAGGAAAAGATTTTCTGATATGAAAGGCAGGTTTAACATGTTGGCAACATTGTTTTTTAAACTGCTGTGGTCTTTTTATTCATGGTCGATGTGTGATGCCACACATTCGCTGGATCTCTGGATGCTAAGAACTGGAATGGGTAAGCCTTTTGGCTACATAATAATATCATCAATAAGTTTTTGGGAGAATTTTTTCATAAGAATTATGAGCACTTAACAGAAACTGCATTCTAAAAACACAACATTTAGAAATATGAGTGTTTTTAAAGAGGTGCCTATATTAAGTAATAATTTAAAGTCATTAATATACCCATCGCTTTTAGTGCTCAGAGGTCAAATGCAAGGCCTCATGCTGGCTAGGCAAATGCTCTACCAACAAGTCTGTCTGCAGCACAGGATATACCCATTCTTAATAAGCCTGTGAGGTTTAAGAATTCTGTTATACATGACATAACTATCCCATGTGCAACCAGAAAGTGATGAAACCCCTTTATTGATTTTAATCCCAAAGCAGAAAATACTGTTTATGGAACCTAAGGAGATTTAAACCAACACAAATATGTGATATTTATTAATATAGATGAACTTCAGAAACAAATGAACAAGGGAATCCTCTGGTCAAGATGCTCTGTTTCAATAGCATAGAAAAGACACTTGGTCTCCTGTCTCCTCTCCCCTGAACATTGGCTTTATTCTCTGACACCAATGACTGACCACACAGGAGGAAAAATTTATCTGTCTTTTTCAAATGCCATATCATGTGTCTTCCACCATGGAGATACCTTCCTACAGCTGCATGAGTTTCAGCTAGAAAATTCCTAGGGCCTTTAAAGCCTTGTCCAATCACCTGTGCCCAGAGGGACACCATATGATAGTTGAGGCAGGCTGGACCAAGCACTTACCACCAACTGAATGTCACCAGGAAGACATCATATTAGATCATTGCCTTGTTTCAAAAGCAAACAGAAAACTTTAGAGAGTCCCATGACTAGAGCTCATTGTTCACACAATCCCAATGCAGCCATCCTTATGGTCTTCTGTGCTGTATTCTTAGTTATTTTTCAGTATTCTTTCAAGATCCTTATACAGAATTTGCCCTTCAGTGGATGGTGTTAAGCTAGCAATGTGAAGTCTCTGCAGACAGAGAGGAAGCCATGTTTCCTTCCTCATGGCCACTATGCATAGGCCGTGACACACAGCAAATACCTTTAATGAGCTAGGTGAACAAGCACCTCTGAACAACCTCTCACTACACAAGCTTCATGGATGAACAATGCTCTCTCAAGAGACATAGCAAGAACTGTCTATATAAAACCTTTTAAAAAGCACAGTAATAGACACAGTGTACACAGTAATAGACACAGTTTATTAAGAAAGAAAATGGTGTTCTCAAGAAGCTGACTGTGCTAGTGAGCTGGGAAGAGGCATACACTCAAAAGCCTTTAAGTATAAATTCTTAAAAGCAGGATATGATAATAATCTAGCAAGAACCACAGCACAGGTGGATTTAAACCCAAATAAGATCACTGCTGCCCCTAGCGAATCTCCAGTGAGATTTCTTATAGTATTGGGAGCACAGAGTTTTTAAAAATGTAATAACAATTTCCATTCAATACTCAAAGAACTGTCTACAGACTGTTCACTTATCAAAGCTTCTCATCATATGAATTGTAACATAAAACCAAGTATGATGACACATGCCAGCCAGCCTGGGTTAGAAAACTATGTAAAAGAAAAATATAACTTAAACTCTATCACCTTTTAAATAAACACCCTGCTAACTACCCATTTCCTGTTGAATGTTTATTCAGAGTCAACATGATATTTAACAAGTGGTAAAAAGAATTAGAGAAGATAATGAGATTGATCTCAAAATGTACCCATAATTATATACTCAATAGCTTTTGAGGGTCTGGAGAAGTCATAATCCAGGGGAAGAGGAAAGGGAAAGAGGCAGACTCCTTTCGTACAAGGAAAAAAAATTTAAAAAGACTCTTGCAACAGATAGGGAAGACAGGAAAAGAATACTTACCAGAATAGTACTGTTAAACGATTAATGATGGGTAAATTGATATGTTAACCTAGATGGCTTATATGCATATAATTAATTATGTCATTTATATATGCTCAGTCATATTATTTATTATGTGGCAATAGAAACAGAATGTACGAAATTAGTGGATTTATTACAACATGTCTTGGCCAATTAGATGTATAAAGACATTGGCAGGAAAAACAGGAAGCAACTAAATATTTAACATCCTGCAACCACAAAAATGAGTCAGTTGGGGTTTGATGAATTGGAACAAAAGGATTCTTTGCTAAGATTTAACTATTTAGACAAGACTTTTAATTGCCCCCAGTGATTAAGTTAAGATAAATTTAAGCTGCAAATGAGAGGAAATTAAAAATCAGCAATAGTTTAAATAAAAATTAGTCATTTTGATGTAGAGCTTGAGCCAGGTGTGAAGCACTCCATTGTAAGAGAGACCTTGACTTTTCATGTGTTCTGTTTGCTTGTGGCCTTCATTTTGGGGTTCATGGTGGTAGGGAAAGCTTGGTATCTCACTATGTTGGTGAAGGCATTGAGGACAAATATACTGTTACATAAGCTTTACAGTGTATAAATTCTCATATCCCCTCGAAGGACTAGTTGACAAATCTAAGAAAGTTTAACATACTCATCTTCTTTCAATTCTGTTGCCAGTCGCTATTTCCCAGAGAAACCAACCCAACAGGATATATGTATAAAGAGTTTGATTTTAAGGAATCGGTATGCATGATTGTGGGGCTGGCAACTCTGTAATAAGGAAGGGAGGCTGAAGATTAGAAATCCAGGCAGGAGTTAATACTGCAGTCTGAAGGAGGAGCTTCTTTACCTGGAAACTATTGTGTTTACTTGTAATAGTCTCAAGATGAACCGACAACTCAGATTTGGCTAGACTACCTGACCAGTGAGCCCCCAGGATTCTCTGTCTCCACCTTCCCAGGCATGCATCACCATGACCGGGATCAGAGCAAAGTCTTTATAATAACAACCATTTGTTTAATTCACTGGACTGAGCTAGGTGACTCTTCTACTCTCAGCTAAGCTAATTCCTATGCCTGTGATCAGGTGCCAGGTTGGCTGGGTGACTGGGATGTCATGGTATGATGTTCTTGATCTCCTACAGCCTCGCCTAGGCTTGTGTGTGAAGTCACTCTGCAAGTTTGCAAGAGATCTAGTGAACTCTGAAAGGACTCTTGAAGTACAGGCTTTAAGCAGGAGAATATTACATCTATAGCATCTCATTAGCCAAAGCAGGGTCCCATGATCAACCCAGACTCCAGGAACAGAAGTGAGGAGTTGTTAAAAGAAGTTAAAAAATCATGTCATTGGTTCGAGGGTGCACATCTGTAATCCCAGCACTGGGGAAGCCAAGGCAGTAGGACTGTGAGCTCTTGCCTAGCCTGAGCTATATAGTGAAACTCTGACTCAAAAAGTAAAACAAAACAAAACAAAAATAATTTTAAAAAATCACATCCTGAAGAGACTTAGATGAAATGGAATTCTTTGTGGTCATTTTTGAAAATCTCTCATACCAACGACTAGTCCCTAATTTATAAATAAATTATATAGCAAATGTTAATTAAATGAATTGTTTATAAAAATCTTTATGTAGTAAAACATAAGAAATAACCAGTTAATATATAATTAATTCTAAGTGATACAAATTTCTACTTCTATAAGAGTTACTCAACATAACAAGATACACCCACAGCTTGCACATCTGTGAACAATTTATGGAGATTTCTTTGATAGTATACCATGATTATTAAACTTCTTGATTTTTGCCCATGTGGTGGCTGGAAAAAAATGAGAACTATGCGTTGTATGAGCAGCAGACTGACTATAGTTTTTATTTTGTTCCTCTCATTTAGAGAGATGTTCAGCATCTTTTCCAGTGGTTAAGAGCCATGAAACAGCTTCATCCTCAGAGGAAAATGTGTGCAGAGGAAATGCTATTGTGAAGGCTGTGCCATCCTTTTCGAGGGATGAACAGAAATACAAGAGACTTGACATTCATTCTGACCTTTGAAGAGAAACTGAGCAAAGTAATGTGGTTTTTGAGCATGAAATAACTTTAGGATACTTGATACTTCCAGTGTGATCCGAAAAGAGAATGTTAAAATCTTGAATGGAATACCCCTGAATCCCAAAGGTCTACAAAAGATGTCCACATCAAAATGAAGACAATATTAATTTACTTCTACAACCCAAGTGCTGTTATCCATGCTTCATTCATCCACAAGGTCAAACCGACAGACTTATTATGCAGAAATTCTAAAACATTCATGGGACTATGTATCATACAAATGATTGGTGTCTACAAGAGAATTTTCTGGAGAACTGCTTGTTAGTTTGGAGTGGGGGACAGGAACACACACACACACACACACACACACACACACACACACAATCGCAAAGGTATTCTTTGTGGGTGAACACAGTCTAAACCACATTGGCTTATTTTTTTCCCACTGTCTCTGCTGTATGACATAAAAGGTCACACAGTTTTCAATTCAAATCGTGGCCCTCCATAAAAAATACTGACTTTAATCAGCTAGATTTCCATTCTTACCTTTGTAGTTCATTGTGCTATGGAGCTGCAAAGGTCCCTGCTTTCAGAGTACACTTCAGAATCCTTAAGTCATTGCAAACACTGTAAGCATTTGTTTTACAAAGCAGTTCCATTTCTGGAGATGAAGGCATGCAGAAATACATTCTGTAACATATATAATCTGTTCCAGAAACACAGATGTTAGTATGCTATTAGCCCACAGCACTCACTATGTGCCATCATTGGTGGTTACCAATGATCTGTCCACCTATAATCTGGTGCAAACAACAGAAACAAGACGAAAGTGATTCAGAAGTTGTGTGAGGTAGAAACATACATAAACTACTTCACAGATGGCTGATGTCATCCCATCTATGAAGCAAAATAAAAATGCTGGATGACTAAGGGTATTGATGACAGGAAGAAAACTTCCTCAATGTCCTGCTATATCAGTACTTAAGCTGCTTTGGAGCTAAGATTGTAGTTAACATTGGATGCTGTGTGATACTTGTGGAAGAATTAAATGATCATAACTCAAAATGCAAATGATGCAAAAATCATTTGGGGGCTAGGTGGATGGTTGAGAAGGTAAGAGCGCTTGACCACAAGTATGAAGGCCTGAAGGCTCAAGTTAGATCTCCAGCCTCCCTGTTATAAAATGTCAGGAGTGGTCACAACTGCCTGTAACCCCAGTCCTGCAGGGGATGGAGACAGGAGAATTGCTGGGGCTTGATGATCAGCCAGTCTGAACAAAAATAGTGATTCCAGTTTAGTCAGAAACTCTGTCTCAACTAAATGTAGAAGAGTGAAAGAAGAAGGCAGTTGAAGTTCCCCTCTTCCCTCTACACATGTGCATATGGGGTTCATTTTCACACACACACAATTATGTATATCACAGTCATTGCCAAAACATATCATCTCTATTACATGCTTTTAGGGTTGGCAGAAGTTGCTTGAGCACCTTTTGCAAGTGAGAACAATGCAAACCCGTGTGGGTTGACAGACAGGCTTAGGCTTCCATGCAGAACTGGTTAATTTCAGGACTGGAACTGGAACCCACTGGATCTCACATCCAGCCCACTGTTTCTGATTTCCTTTGATCTCCACAAATACACATGAGTGTTGTACTAAAAACTTCCTTCAAATGAAATCAGAGGTCAAGCTCGGTTCTACTGGAGGAAGGTCAGGAGAAGAACATCTTGTACCTTTACCCATCCTAATAACCCGACCTGACTGGGCACTCATGTCCCCTTCCAACACAGGAGGACATTTCAGATGGTTTCTGAATATATTAAATGAACATTGAACATATTCAATGGGAAACACAGTCTCACCAAAGCTGTAATCACACAGAGCAGGTGCAGAGTACAGATCTATTCCCAGATGACACAAGAGACCCCATCTAAACATACCTCACTCACATGACAGTGAAGTTAAAAAATTTGTTTAAACAAACAAAAACAGCTGTACTACTGGCTGGGCCTGTGGACTGAGGGAAATGTCCCCACACTGCTGTATAACCTGTGGAGCCCTGGAACATAGGACCCAAAAGAACCAGAGCCAACACCTTTGCAGCTATAGTTATTTCTTTGGCTTAAATCTTCAAATGTTATAGTACTGGAATCATTTTGCTTCCTCACCCATTGCTACCTACCCTTTTCTGCCACAACAGGTACCTGTCAGCACCCAATACAGACACATTGCCCAAGAAATGGGATACTTGCATTCTCTCACTTCTGCTATCCATACCATAGAAGCCATGGCAACTAAAAGCAATTGAAACTTCACTGGCTGCACCAGACACACTAAAAAAATGCCTTCCCAAGTTGGTAAAGGAACCATAATCAAATACAGTCTTCTGTAAGAAAAGAATTTTGAACTGGGCACGATGGCACGTGCCTGTCATCTGAGCACTCGGGAGGTTGAGGCAGGAGGATTCTGAGTTTGAGGCCAGCCTGGGATTCAATGATGAGATCCAAACATCTCATCAAAAGTGAAAATTTTTAAATTTTACTCTTATATCAATTGATAACATAAAATGTCAACAGATGGAACAATGGCTTAGATGGATCAGTGCTGTTTGAATGCTGCCCACAACCTTGACATTGGTTACTTCCATTTCCCTGTTATATCCTGCTTGACTTTACTTCCAGCTCCAGTTTTTCTACTTCACTGAGCTCTAATCTTCAACCCCTGTTTTCCTGAATCCTAATTTTCCAGCCTTTCTTGGTTTTAGTGCTTCATATTCCAAAGTTAGAATTTATGTTCACCCGTCACCACCCCCTCATAAGTGCTTTTCCACTCCTCGCCATCTTTGTCTGAGAGAATTCTCCAGCCTGCATCTAAAGATCCATGTTAGTAGTTTTAACTGCTTTCCCTCATTGTGTCCCACACCTCCCTTAACACCTTCTCTCTCATCACAATTTCATGGATAAAGAATCTCAGAGAAGCTTACCAACTCACCCAAGTGTTGGGTGTTGCAAATAGAATTTGAGAACATATTTCTAACTCCAAAGCTGATGCTTCTGCACCCCACTGCACAGACAACCTCCCACTTCTCTCTCCTCTGTTATTCCTTAGCTAGCTAATTAGCTACCCTGGGGGGAATTCATGAACAAGTCCCTTAACTGCACTGGACATGGCTGTCTTCATTTGATGCCCTTCCCCAGGCTCTACTCACTTTCTGTTTTGAGTCACTAGCAAACATAACAAAATCCTCACATCAAGAGACCACTCGGGCCCATAAAAACTGATGCAATGCCCTTGATAGCTCCATCTTACCAAGACCCTCCATGCCCTCAGTCTCTTAGAACTACCCCAGGATCCCATGCCTTATGGCACAATCCTATCTTCTCAGGATGGATGCTTAGGTATCATGGTCTCTTCTCCAGGGGTGCTTGTCTCTTCCCAGTTCATCCTTCACCCTTCAAACATGAACAAATGTCAGCCACATGTGATATGTCAGCACACACATGAAGCTTTCCTTGAAACATACTCCGTACTCATCTGTGTGATAATACCATGTTACGTGAAAATTGTTTAGGTCTATCTATATTTCTATTTCTATTTCTCTTATTGTATCTTTGAGAAAAAAATATTGTGACTGCTCTTATTTCAATTCCATATTCTTTATTTAGGATGACTTGCAGTAGTTACTTTTGATCAACATTTATTAAAGAGAGTACTAATGGCATAAAACTCATAACCACACCTTTTAGTTAAAAAGGCCCTCTGAGGTGGTTTGAATGTAAATGTATGTCCCCCATAACCTGAGGTATTTTCAATGAAGATTAAGCTTCCTACTCAAATCTTCAGTAGGTGGAGCCCTGCTAGAGTAGTTGTGTCACTGGGGCAGCGGGGAGAGGATCTTGAGTCCAGCCCTAAGAGGTGTGTTGAAAGCCAATTTGAGCTCCGGCTGTTGTGCTGGCTAGAGCTGACTTCTCTCTCTTCCTCCCTCCCCAATGGATGTATGATAAAGTGAGCCAGCCTCTTCCACAATGCTAGACTTTTCCCTGGAATCTGTAAGCCTGAAATAAACACTTTCCTTCCATAAGCTGCTTCTGGTGGTCAGGCATTTTTCTGAGCTTTGCAAAGGTAACTGCAACGGAAAATTTGTACCCAAAAATGGAGCTGCTGCTGTGATGAATCTGACCATGTAATGTTTGGTCTTTTCGAACTTGTTTTCAGGAGGAATGTGGAAGGATTTGGTACTTTGGACTGGAGAAGCTTTGCAGGGCTATAAGCAGTACATGATGGACTATTCTGGCGACAGTTTGAAAATGCTAAATGCAGAGAAAATTGTTGACTGTGAAGGCTCAGCTTTCAAAGGGGAGGGAGAGAATTTTGTTGGAACTGGGCTACTGGCAGGAGGACTGATTGTGTTCTGCTGGTGCCCTGAGAAGTTGATCAAAGTTGAGTTTAAAAATAATGGGATGTTGTGCTTGGCAGAAGTATAGAACAGAAAGATCTAAAAATGTAGTTTATCACAGGAAAAATCAAGCAAGCTTGAAGTTATAGGCACAGAGAATAGTGTTGGGTAACTTAAGCTGCAATTATTAAAATTACCACCCTTAAACGTGGGCCAACTGTCTTGTATTGGGACAGTGGAAAACTATGCCCTGAGGCTGAGCCTTGGAAGGCTCAAGCTAGTAAAAACAACACCCGAAACTACTTCTTATATTGTATGACCCATGCAGCAAGCCAGGATGAGAGCACACAGTTAGTGGATAACTAGACTATTGAAACCTTGTAGCCATCATAATTTTTACTAAAAATAACCCTAGACACCACCATTTCAAGGGTCCTCTTGGGAAGTTGTTCACATCCAATATGAGGTATTTCTTCTCACAGTAGATTTCTTCATCTTGGCAGCACATGACATCACTGTAGGAGCTTTTTTAACAGGCTCAAGCTCGGGCCACTCCCAGAGCATTAAGGCAGTATTCCTGCTGGAACCTGGACCACAGTCTTTAAAAAAATCTCTTCTGGTGATTCCATTATGTAGAAAATGCTAAAAAGGACTTTTCTCAGCAACTCCTTCCACATGAATGGTTCTTCTCTGGCAAGGATACAATTTGCGTCTTGGGATTCTACCAATAGTTGTGTCAGTACTTGAGCAGCTTGAAAAAACTGAGGTTCAGTCTACGGCCATACTACCCTGAATGCGCCCGATCTCATCTGATCTTGGAAGCTAAGCAGGGTCGGGCCTGTTTAGTACTTGGATGGGAAAAAACTGAGGTTCAACTTATCACATCCCTACCACTACCTGTCCAGTACCACAGAAAGAAGGAGAAGGGATAGGCAGCTCTGCACCAGTGGCAGATCACCCACCTACTTTGCACATTCAACCTCAGCTATAGTTCAGTGAGGCCCAAGGGATACAAGTACAAAGATCCTTGGACACTATAAAGATCTACATTCAGAAGTTCAGGGAGACTTGGAGCATCCTGATGGCCTCTATAAAACTCATTCTCAACAATAAGTCATACAACATGGACCACTGCGTTACTTCTCTCTCTGTCTAGGCTCACATATTTTTTCATAAATATCCTTATTATAAATAAGTTTACACGTTGTATGAGCAAATCTTGTGAAGGTGTTCCTGTTTCCCTCCTCTCTGTCCCCTACCCATTGGGATCCTTCCTCGGTGTGCATTCTGGATCTGTCCATAGGGTAGATGGTATGAACTTCACCAGAGGAAGACAGTTTTCCATTGTCTTTTTTTTCCTTCCCCCTTTGTGTATTGTTTCTGAGGGGGCCATGTCTCTGGATATTCTCCCCCATTATGGATGGCTCTTGCATTCTTTCCACACCCTCTTCTGCTCAGTTCCCTGAGTCATAGTGGGTGAGTTTTGAGTCTGCTTTGTTGTTGAGATCTTAAGTATCTCTGGACATTTGCCCTGGGTTGTGTTGGGTATTGTTGGTGTCTGTCTCCATTGACCTTTCATGGGTTATCAGACTTGCTGTGGTGATTGGTCTCCTGTTTGTCTCATCACTTTCTCATAGGTTTCATCTGGGCCCTGTGTGAAGGCCAGGGGTGGTTTGTTTTCTGCCAGGATGTCAGCCATCATCCAATGTCTTGTTGGTGGAATTGGTTTGTCCCCAGCTTTCTCAATGCCTTCTGAAAAATACAAACAGAATCTCCATTGGAGAGTGAGATCAATATAGGTTAAATGAGACATTGCTATTTTTGTTTGCTCCTAATGGGTGTAGCCTCTCTGCAGCTCTCTGGTAGTGGGAATGTCCCCTAGGAGCCTAAGATCTTGGTCCCCATAGGATTATTAGACTCACATATTAATGTAATAAGAACACATTTTCAACTTTTCATAAAACAGAACACAAAGAAAAAGAGGTGTATACAGGTATCTCCACACCTACTTATAGGCTAGGTAAGCTATTATACATATAACACATATTGGAAATATTTTTAAAATAACATAGTCACTTACAGAAAGCAAAATTTATGCACAAATATCACAACATGGACAGTAAGAATAAATATGATGATAATTTCTTCCCATAAACTGTATTTCAATTGCCTTCCAGTAAGAAAAGCCCAATCTTCCTTGTTGGCAATTCCTTCCCATTAACTATTAAGAGTCTGTGTGGCTTAAAATCAAACTGTTTTTTTTCCCTTCATAATAACATTGTTTGGGAAATTTAATAAAAATTCAAGAACATTTAAAACTGTTTTTTTTTTGAGCAAAATAGACTTGACGGTCCAGTTTTGCAATGTTTGCAGATTATGTTTGAACTTCAACAACACGCTAGAATAAACTACAAGCTTAGAAAAATTATTGCTTTCTTAGAGGTAAAGAAATACAAGGTGAGACTAGAGTGCATTATTTTTAATTACAAACATCATAACTAATAAGTACTTATCCTGTTAATCCAAGATAGTTCTTAAAATAGATGCCTTGGGGGTAAATTTAGGTTCTGGTTAACTCATCAGTCTATATTTTTTTCTTTTCTGCAGCTACTTGTGGCAAACAAGAATTTTCTCAATTTCACTAATTTCTTAGAGGAAACTAATGGACTTGGAAAAAGATAAGCTTTTGATTTGACATTCACCAGCAACAAGTGTTGGAATGGCCAGACTCCAGCTGTGTGTACCCTGGCCTGCTTTGTATCATCCTTCCCTCCTATGGACACCAGCCAGGGAAGCCCTTTCACTGAGGTAAAGAAGGTAGGTCCAGGGGATAGAGGCACCATTCATCTGTACCTTGGGCTCCTAATCTGCAGGCATCTTCTTGTCCAAACACTATAGTCAAAGGTAACTGGTTGCCCTGTGGTATGACACTCATGTAAAGCATCTTAGAAAGGCAACTGGGTGCTAGTGTCAGGCATGAGGACCAAGGATGTGGCCTCCATGTGAACAGAATGCTGCTATTCTACCTCTGAGCCGATTTCTTCCTGGCACTTTAGATGTTTTCATTCTTGTTTTAAGAAATATTCCTGGGACATTTATAAGCATTGTTTGAATTACAAGCAGGCCATTATAACTGTTAGCCCAAGGTTTCGTGGTAAGTCATACCTTGAATTTTAAGTTTCCTAAAGGCAATGTTCAAGGAAATCTTGTCCTACTTGGAAAAAAAAAGATCAAACAAGAAGAAATGTATGAAAATGAACACCATTTGGGACATCCTGCTTTACCCATGTCATTTCCCATGATGATATTGGGTGTCAACTTTTCTGTTGACTTCAAATATCAGGCCAGTTTCTATACAGTTGTCAACACTTCTCCTTCCAGCCTGTAGTGGACAGGTAAGAACACCTGCTTAGTCCTAATGTTTGCTAAGGAGAAGATTTCTTAGAAGTATGTTTTTCATTTTGTCCAGGAAAATAAGAGAACTTTATTGCATTCTAAAGGAGCATAATTATGAAGGAAATGCAATCAAGAACATATGAACATCCGTTATATTATTCTGAACTACTTGGAGTTATTTTTGAGTAAAAAAAATTACAGTTAGCCTTACACTTTTTCATGGACATATTCTTACAAAAACTGTTCGTAGAAGATCCTAAAAGATCCTTGTCAAGTGCATCTCTAGGGGAAAAGTGCCTATACAGTGTGTAAGTCCTATAACCATAAATGTTGTTTTCTTAAAGTAAATTGGGGGATCATATTTTATTACCATGGTATTTACACTGTATTCACAGTGAGATTGAATTTTATTAAATCCCAAGTGATAAAAAGAAAGGTATTACTTATATGAGTGTGAATGACATTTTAAGATAGATGTTTTAAAATTAATTATATGTATAATATATGTATAAAAAGTTCAAATTAAAATTCCAAAGTTAAGTACCCCTTGGCAATATTAGCATTTAAAAGAGTCTCTTAGGAAATGTAGCTTCATGAAGTTGGGGAGCTAGTTCAGTGGATAAAGTGCTTGCCTTACAAATATGAGTACCTGGGTTTGATCTCTAGTACCCATGTAAAATGCCAGGCTACTAGACATGGTGGCAAATGTCTGTGATTTTTGCTCTGGGGATAGTAGAAACAGCAGGATCACTGGAGTTACTGTGGCTAGCCAATCTAGCCTAATTGTTAAGCTCCAGACCAATGTGATATCCTTTATCAAAAAGAGGTGAATGGTATTCCTGAGACTAACACCCAAGCTCAAGGTTTTTCTTTAGTTTACACACACACACACACACACACGCAGAGAGAGAGAGAGAGAGAGAGAGAGAGAGAGAGAGAGAGAGAGAGAGAGAGAGAGATTCATTCCTAAATTGGAATGATGTTTGGGTTAACCTCATGCTGCAGCTGTAACATACATCATCACACAGGTAGTGGCATAAATCAATTTCTGTTAACTACTGACTATGCCGATACTCACCTCCACTTCTCAACCAATAGCACCTTGAGCATTGCAAAGACTCAGTTCATGGCATGTTGTCACGTGTGTGAGTCCCAGCACCGGTCTGAGGCATGAATGCAAATTTAAATGTGGCTCTTTGGGGCAGCCACTGCTCTCACTTCATCCTTCCACCCAGTCGTCTCATCCTCCTCAAACAATGGGCCTGGGAAGAATGGGAAGAATGAGAGACAGGAAAGGCAGGCACATGCCTTATTGTCATCTTCAGTGGGATGAGGTTCCTCAGAGAAGCTTCTTCCATCCCTCCCGGGGTGGAGACAGCCAGAGTTTGAGGACACAGGCAAAAGCAATCTTCAGTAGAGTCACTCCCCAGCAGGGCCAGTGCCTCACCTGGACAATTGTGGCCCAATCAGGAGTTATCTGGGGTGACCGGGAGTCTAGATTACCGTCAGATCTTGGGATCCTGAGGATAAGGCTGGCTGGCATCTCCTCTCCTGTGGCTTATGCACAGAGATTAGATCGAGGTAAGAAAGGAGCTCACAGCAGGTTTCAGGTGCTTTATAACTGAAACTATATTTTAAGCATCTCAGGTTTTCCCATTTGTCGGAGCCCTCTCTGATGTGGCTCATCATCTCTCTGTCCTCTCCCAGCCTCCCCTTCAGGTACTCTGTGCTATGCTGTCACATGACAAGCACACTCCTAACCCAAGGCTTTTGACTGTCCTGCCTCCCCCTCGCCCCTGACATCCTTACTTTCTCACTGTATCTGGAAGAATTTCCTAGACACTGACCTAAGCCTGAACTGCCAGACTCAGCCACTCTACTGGTCATTGTCCTTCCTACCCCACCTGTGCACTGCACATAGTTCTGTTTCCTGACTTCCTTCCCACAGGATGCACTGTCAGGAGAACTATATCCCTGGGCCTGGGAAGTAGTGGTTTTTTAAAAGACCATATTTCCACCATAATAAAATATATTATGAAAGGGATCAACAACAAATTTCCCTATTACATATTACATACTGGTCACTATATTATTATTATACTGGTCACTAGTTGCAAGAGTGGGAACCCTCAAATTAATTGTATTAATAACACTCTTTGTGCCTGGCTTTTCTCATATTTTAAATACAATTAAAATATCATCCTCACACAGTTCTGAAAATTCAATTACAGGTAGGATGTGCCCGGCATTCAACATGCACAACTGAAGATTCACAGCTATCATTGTTTTTCTGTGGGCATGGATGCATTCACTGGCTTTGTATCTGAACTGTCTCCACTAATTGCAGTTTCATCTCCCGAGTGACATTCCTCCCCTGCAATGTATTCTACAAGAACCCTGTGCCATCACCAGAGACCAGAAGGTGCAGGAAGTGCCCTGGCACATGCTGCCTGATCTCTCAGGCCATCCAGGGACCAGGGTTTTGCAAGAGAACACCAGGTTCAAAAAACACATTCAGGGTGACAAGTGAAATGACAAGTGATGACTTCACAATCTGGGTCTCAAAGACAGTAGAGCTGGAGTTCCTCAGCTGCCTCCATAGCCCTGTCTGTCTTCAGCCTGGCCTGCTTGGTTGGACCACTTGCCTGCTGGCTGGGAGACATTCACCACATAAGAACTTCTCATGGACTCTCCAGCACTGGGCTAATATGTCCTCAAGCAATGATTACTAAGTGATGTATGTGCTGCTTCAAAAGAAAAGCAATGGTTCCTGTGAGTAATTATGTGCCACAGCTAAAGGTATTCATGCAGATCTTACTTGGGACCGACTTTCCGACCTGGTCAATTGGTCTCTCCAGCACCATGCTAGCAGTTGCCTTGAATTTATAGTGATCCTCCTGCCTCAGCCTCTCAAATGCTGGGATTAAAGGAATGTGTCACCACATTCAGCTTAACTCTTTCAATGATACAGACTATAAAATTGATCTGAATTGAATGAGTTTTTTTCTCTGAAGCACTTCTCAATGAGTCCAAAACTAGCCTATTTTATATCAAAGCAGCCGTATTGTTTTTAGGAAATGGATAAAATAGACTCTAAGCTCAAGTCATAACTTTGGCTAATAATAATTTATTATATATAATAATCAATGTGAATAACTTATTAAAAGTAATAATTTCATGTGTGTATCACTCTATTCCTTCCCAATCTTGACCTCACTCACCTTACTCCTCCTGGTCCTCCCCTCTACAAGCATACCAAGTGCTCTTGCACGTTCAAGTTCACAGCCCAACAGTGAAGAACGTGGAAGTGAGATCGTTAGGTCTCTGATGCTCAAGACAAGCAGACCACATGGCTCATCATGAAAGAGTAGCTGACCATCAAGAATGCTGTCTCCAGTCACCCAACTCAGCATCTCAGCTTACTGAAGTCACTTCCATTCCTACCAGTTCCAAATCCTTTCCTTGATTCCCCAAACACCTGCTAACTACCAGATGCCAAGACTACTTCCTTCCCCAATTCCTCTCCAGGGATGTCTTCCCTGGCTTTCCTCTGACCTCTCACAAGCCTCCCTGTTCCTTTTCACTCCTGTCTACAGCCAAACAACAATGGACACCTTAGTCTCTACTTCCAACAGTCCACTCCCAGAGTCCTTTGATCTCAAAAGCTCAGAGACAGCATCTCACCTACTAATGAATTCTAAAATCAGAGCTCAAGGGGCTCTACCGCTCTCTTCCAGCTCAAGGGCACCCTGGACCTCTCCTTGTCAGTTTCACAGAGTTGCTTCACACACCATGCTGCCTAGCCCAAGCTCATTGCTTTCACAACCATGATTTTTATTTTACCCAACATGGCCTCACCCTCCACTTGGGCTCAGGATAAAAGAGGAAAGAGATGGAAAGCTAGTGGCTTCATTTTTCATGTCTTATATCCATATAGCTATACGGACAATGAGAACTATGGATTGGCCACAGGTACATTGAAAAAGACAAAAAGATTTGAGAAAAATGATGAAAATAGCCACTAGCTAGTTGTTTGAGTACTTGCTTCGTGCCAGGAACTGTGTATATACTTACTCCTTCACATATATTATTGTAAGAATCGATTTGCATATGTTTATGTAAAAGCTTTCCGCATACATGTTAATCATCAGGATCACCCACTGTCTTAAGTTAAGACTATTAAATTTCTCTTAAGACTCACCTTCACCACCCTCCCCAAGTAAGTGTGAAGTATGATTTCAAATCAGCTGCCTGGCTCAATTTCTCTTCTTAATTAAGCATGCCTCTACATTTACAAATAGTTCAGGATGAGGGAGTTGATGACTGACTAATTAATGAGTCAGAGGGAGGGAGGAAGCAGTCCAGTGTCTTCTCGGTGTGATGCCCATGTGGACAATCATGCATATGCTGTATCCGGACAAGTGCTGAGAAACCAAGGTGGAAAGACAGCCTTAGTCGTCCAGAGCAATGGACTGCCTCCCACCCTTCGCAGCTCTCCACACACCCCACACCCGGACCCTGCCTTTCCTTGGAAGTTCTGATTCACTTGTTTGGGCAGGGCCTGAATATTGGATTTTTTTTAAATAAATTATAGTGGGTGGCCAGAGTTCAGAATCTATAACTAATATCTTTCTTAATCATACCTCTGGTCTCTAAAGTCACACCACAGGATTATTGGTCTTGCATTCCCCAGGCATTATTTCACACCTTCCCGCTCTCTGGTAATCCTTGCCCCAGACTTTGTCTCAGAAGCTCCAAAATGCATGTGAAGGCCCAGCCCCAATGTCACCCCTCATGGAACTACAAATGCCCTTGCTTTACATTTGGGTTTTTTAAAGTCAAACTAGGTGTATTTCTCTTGCTATAGACTGGATATTTTCAATGAATTTGGGTATTTAACCATATTAATTAAACTGTTATAAGAGCTACAGGTCCTGGAAGTGTCCAAGCTGGGGCAAGGGAAAGTAAAATTTGTGGAGTATAGAAATGTACAAGATTACAGCAAAACAAAACATTCTGTTCTTTTTTTTTGTAAAGTCACCAAGCCAATAGCAATAGAAACGTCATCTATCAATAGGCACACAGCAGCCTTGCATTTCAGATGTGTGTCCAGTTGCTGTTGGCAAGTGGTACCCTATCTGTAGGAAAAAAAAGTTTAAGAAACCTTAAACTTTCCCCACTTTAATGGAGACCAGAAAGCCAACACACTTGAAGATGATATTTGATTTGGTTTCATAGAAGCTCTCGATTTTGCACCTTAATTTCACATACTTTCAGTACGTGCTGTGTAATACCATTTCCATGAAGCCTAGAATAATAAAAGTAAAGAAAAATCTTTAAGGTGGTGTTCTCAGATGTCAAAACTAAAACAAGGAAAGTTACTTTTTACCATAAATTCTCCTCTGCAGAGGATGGAGCTAGGCCTGGGATGCATGAAGAGAGACCCAATATCCTGTTTCTTGCTAGGGAGATGCTCATCCAGGCACAGTTCTAGTGAGAACCAATTTGTATTAGGGTTTAATTTAAAGCAATCCGAGTACTGTACTGAACAGTGATAGAAGTGTTGGTATTCTCAGAAGCCAACAGGCTTGTGATTACTGAATGTCAAGGCTCTGGATGACCTCTCAACTCTAAATTAGAATCGGTGAGTCCCTTTAAACAACAACAACCAAAAAACCTTGGCTATATATAAAGAGGTTCAAAGTGGTTTAAGAGTAAATTGTTAATTCATAGAACTGGGATTTTATAGTAAAACAGCAAATATTTGTCCTATCTAAAATACCTCAATGCAAATCAGTGATTAAATTTCCAGACTGATAAACTTTCAGCCATATCCATGAAATAAACTTCATGTCAATGTTCCTTAAGCTATTTATATCTGTCATAAAAATAGGCTCATTGCTACAATTAATGAGCACCTGGAGGACAGCTGGCAACAACTGAAGGATGCTCAGAGGACATCTTTTAGTCCAAACACAGGTGCTCTTCCTACCCAGGGGATGTGGGACCCTCCTAAAATGGCTTAGAGTGGCAGGAGCATGAGCAGAGTGCTGGGCAGGTGGAGAGGGGAAGAGCAGGGACGTGGAGGGCGAAGTCCTATGGCCAGGGTGACAGAGGCACTTAAGTCAGCCCAGCCCAGGACTTCGAAAGAGGCTCTGGAGTCTTCCTGCTCTAGGCTGAGTAGGAAGGGTCAGAACATCTCAAGATAAATCTCCTCTGCCACCATGAAGAAAGGACTGGATGACCAGACCATTCTGCCTTCTGGGTGGCTGTGCATAAGCATCCCTAACTGCAATCTCTAGACACAGGTAAAAACCTGCTCTACCTAGCTCATAGGGGTCCCAGTACTGGCAAAGAGAGGGCACAGCATTCTTTTTTAATATTTTATTTTTATTTATTTACTTATTTATTTATGTGAGACAGAAAGAAAGAGGCAGATGACAGAGAGAATGAATATGGGCACACCAGGGCCTTCTGCCACTGCAAACTTGAACTCCAGATGCATGCACCACTTTGTGTGTCTTGCTATATATGGATACTGAGAAATTGTACTTGGGAGGTCAGGCTTTGCAAGCAAGAGCCTTTAACCACTGAGCAATCTCTCCATTTCCTTGGCTTTGATGTACTCATACTTAGAACTCATCAACAAGAGAGAAAGAAGAGGTGTATACAAAGACAGGAAATAAAACCAATAAGAAGCAATGGGAATCAGGAGACATATTCTAGTGACTGAATAAAAATGTGCCAGAACCTTTCTGAGGCTGTGATGCCCTGCTGCTATAATGGGAGCTGGGGAGAAGCCTCAGAGTGCCCATCTTGATTTATTTAGTACTGTTTTTAAGTTTCTTTCTGTAGCCCTCTGTATGGTCCCTTCGGGTTTCTTCCAATCTTTGGTTCTTCATATTAAAAGCCCATCTTTTCCACATATTCAGTACCAGTTAAGTTCTGAGTCATTCACACTGCCTGTCTATGCTGCTCCAGGAGGACACTGTGCTGACAGACAGACAGACAGACAGACAGACAGATAGACAGACAGACCCTGCCTCTAGTTCATGCAGAACTGTGAGTTTGCATGTTTTTATGTTGGGTTTAACATTCCTCTAGTTCCCTAGAGCTACGGCCCTTCCTATTAAGTCACTGACAGAGCCTTCCCTATCTGTTCTCATTTATAATCTGACTGATTCCCCCTCAGTCCTCACTTTAAATCTTGAGGGGTTGGGGAGAGGGCGAGACTGGAAGCTGAGGGGGTGGAACTTCATGAAGCAAAGAAAGTGTTGGGGTTGACACCACATATGTTTGTCCCCGAAGGCCATAACTCCATGTGTCTGTCAGAAGTTCAGCCTCACTGGAGCCTCTTCCAGCAGGACTGTCCACACTGGGAAAGGCACCTATATGGGACAATTCCTGCTTCTCACCCTTATGAGTCTCCAGAATTTCCTTCCTTCACTGCTCTCTCAGGAAAAGATGTTTGTTTCTAGCTTTCCTGAGCCTTCTCTCCATCCTGACCCCTACTGATAAAGCTGCCTTCCTGTGAAGAACACCAGAGATCCACCCAAGATTATTAAAAGGTCAAGTTGACAACAAAATTTAACCTTCACAGAATGTAAAGGGATTGCTCCCTTCCTGAGAATTTGGTGGTGTTCAGACACCTGGCTTTAGAAGTGAACTGACCAGTTCAGTCACTCATCCCTTAAAAGACCCCGACCTTGGTCTCCAGGTGGGCTTCCCCATTCTTCAGGGACTCTGCTTCTGCTCATCTTTTGGCAAGCGATTTGTATTTTTTTTCTTCTTGTGTGCTCTATAAAGCTCTATTTCTATAATAAGATCTTTCTAAATTTTTTTTTCTAAAACATTATTCTTTGGTCTATGGGTTTCATTCATGGAAATTATCAGACAAGAACCTGGAAGGTCACTGACTCAGTGGAAGCTCTGTGTGACCGTGACCATTGCCATAGCTCCTGAGTTATTGCCCACCCAAGAGCTGGGGAAAAAAAACACCCCAAATCAAGTTCCTGTATCACTACTGAATAAATAATCAAGAAAGATTGTGACAGAATATCCCATGGGGGGAACAAGTCAGCACAGGGATGTCATTGTGTCTGCTAAGCACATGCTAGTCTGAAGAACGAACTAAAGGCTGTATTTCCTCTTCAGGAAGGACAGCTTAGACAACTTGCCACGGAGGTGGTAGAGTCAACCACATCACACCTACAAGGGGAAAAGCAGGTAGGCTGGCTTGACAGAGGTAGAACCATCCCTGGAAATGTCCTTATGTTCTGAGCTTATCCTGTAAAGGTTCTGAACTCCTCTCTTATTATTATTTCTTCTTTTTATTATTATTATTTCTTATTATTTCTCAGAGACATTTCCACTGGCCCCAGAAATCCAAATCCTCAGGGGAAAACCGAAGCCTAATTGAAGAAAATTTGAGGAAACAGGTCGATTTGCAAAAATGAAAATCTCATAGACTGGGGAGATGGATGGCTCAGTAACATTGTCATGACCTTAGTTTAATCCTCAGAACCCATGACAAAAGGCAGGCATGATGATGTGCTTGTAATTCCAGCACTGGAGAGGCAGAGTCATGTAGATTCCTGGGGCTCCTTTGGCCAGTGAGTCTAATCTATTTGATGGACGCCAGGTTAATGAAAGACCCCATTTCAAAAAACAAAACAACAACCACAAAGAACCATGGTCAATCCCTCTCAAGACCTCTCCACACTGAAGGGAGATTTTTTTTTTTTTTGAGGTAGGGTCTCACTCTAGCCCAGGCTGACCTGGAATTCACTATGTAGTCTCAGGGTGGCCTTGAACTCATGGTGATCCTCCTACCTCTGCCTCCCAAGTGCTGGGATTAAAGGTGTGTGCCACCATGCCGGGCTTGAAGGGAGTTTTTACTTTCATTCTTAATAAGACCTTGCTTGCTTGCCCTTAAAAGATACACCCACACCCACACCCTCACCCCCCCACACACATGGAGAAGTGAAAATCCCAGAAAGTCCAAAAGCTAAGGGTAAAGAGTCATGTGTGAGTGGTGACTCAGGTGTTGGATGGACCTTTAGACACCAGAAAGAACAAGTAGCCACAGTTCTCTAGAGGAACAGAATCAACAGAATGGATTGTAGTAAAAAGGGGAATCTATTGGGGTAGTTTACGACAGTCCAACAATAGCAGTCTATAGTCCCAAGGATGGCGGAACCTGTTCAGTCCACGTGGCTGGAGGCCTCAGCAGTCCCAATGCAGCTCTGAAGGCCTGAAGGCTCCCTGGGGAGCGGCTGCTCTTCAGTCCAAGATGTAAGGCCCATGTTGTAGTCAGCCACACACTGTTGGACTGTTTGGGAGGAAAGTATTTATTGAAGTAACAGATCCAGGGGAAGTTCCATAATAGCTAAAGAGGCTGACTCCCTTTCACAGGCCCAAACAGAGAGAGAAGCCATCACCAGCAACTCCAAAATCAAGCAAGCACACTCAGTACTGCAAAAAGCAGGAACTCCAGGTTTGAACTCAGATTGCTCTTTGCATATCTATGCTGTATTCCAGATCCACCCCAGACACAAATTAGGGCTAGATCCCAGGATCTGGCCAAGGTGACACACCCTCCAGGCAGGCACCTGGAGAAAAACTTTAATAAACTTGACTCTATTGGGGGACGTTCATTCAAACTACCACATGTGAGGAAACTGGGAGTTGAGGAAGGGTAGGAGAGCAGGATGTGAGTGCGAGTCATGACCAGCTTCCTTACATTCAGTCCCCTTCTGGAATGCCTGCCCTCTCTGGGGGAAGGGCTCTCTCTGGAGGAAGGTCCTTTTGTCAGTCCTTCCTGTTGGCAAGCTCAGAGACCCACCCAAGATTCCTGTGGATTCCTAAACAGGTCAAGTTGACAATAAACTTAACCATCACAAGTAGAAATCAGAATGGGTCCCAGAAATTCAATGCAAGTGGATCACCTGAAAGCCCAAGAATCAAGGACAGGAAAGCAAGGGAAAGTCAATTAACAGGTGAAAACATGAATTCACAACACTCCTTCTGTATTTCACCCAGACTCACGGCTCCCCTTCATCACTGCTCACCTTCCTCTTTCTTCCCTCTCCCACCACCTGTCACTTGCCTAAACACACTCCTTACTGATCAGTTCATTCTCCTCCCCTCTCCCTGACATCATCTATCTGTTATAGATATTACTGATTGTCACTCTTCTTTTACCATCATTAATACTTTACCTAATCATCTTATAAACACGAAAGGCTATGTTGGCTCAAAATATCATATTTCAGTCCATTATGGCTTGGCCCTGTTGCTTTGGGGTGGGCACTGAGTCACGGCAGAGCACCTATAGGAGGCAACTGCTCACTCTTAAAATGAAGCCAAAGAGAAAAGTGGGGCGTAGCTTCTGCTCCCACAATCTCCTGTAAGAGCAAGCCCCCAGTGACTTTTTTTTTTACATATACACATAGCACATGTGATTTATTATAGTCAGTTGGTTAAGGCATGCATGCATAATCCCTTCCGTAAGGGATTACTATTAAAAGTCCAGTAAAATTTAAAGTGGTGTGAAGCTAACTCCTTGAGGCCAGGAAGAGCACTTGCTGAGTAAAATACAAGGAGGTAGGGCTTCTTCATTTTTTTTTTTTTTTTTTTTTTTTTTTTTTTTTTTTTTTTTTTTTTTTTTTTTACTTTTTGAGGTAGGTTCTCTCTCTAGCCCAAGATGACCTGGAATTCACTATGTAGTCTCAGGGTCACCTCGAACTCATGATGATCCTCCTACCTCTGCCTCCCAAGTGCTGGGGTTAAAGGCGTGTGCCACCTTGCCTGGATTATTCTTCAAGTTGTACAGTTTAACTTGTGAGCAGTCTCTTCCACAGAAACACAAGTAGACAAGTTTACAGAAAATGCACATTAGATGAGTCTTTCATCTCTGTATACCAATACTATGTTTGGCCATATATGCCTCAAAATTCAAACTTTAGAAGGGATGTTTTCTCTCAGTTAAATTTTTCTTTCAGAAGTATTTCACCAGTTTTGAAGATTAACATGTCACTACTGTTTTTAAGTAGTTGCAGTGTTTTAAAAAATTAGATAAATCCAATGATTTTTAAAAAAAATTAAATCTTATCTGTTTTGGAAGTCAAATAACTCAAAATTAAGATACTATGCTTGAAAAATCACACATAATTTCTTCTCATAGCCATTTCTTCCGTTAACTGCTGTGCGAATATTCCATGGAGGAAAAATGAATTTCCAACATGTGTAGCAACATCGAGTGTAGGTTTGAGGACAGTGAACAAATGGCCCATCATTCTGATAGCCAATGGCAATCAAGAGCTCCTCAGAGCTCCTCATTTGCTTCACGAATAATAGTACTTAAATGGCCAAGACAGTTCAAATTTTCTTCTATGCATGCCAGAAGATGTTCACGTTCTGCTAAAGTCAGGGGCAGCCTTTCACCTGCTAGACTGGATCCTACAAGGGAGTGGAGAGAACTCTGAGTACAGGCCATTTTAATGAGAAACTATATTTGGTTTTGCTTCTTTCCATGAATAACATGACTGCATTGTCAGCTTCTTTGATGTTTCTAAAGGCCACTTCCACCTTGTGGAGTAGATCAATAATCTTCTGCTTACAACACAACAACTTGCACAGATGACCAAATGTCTCCTTGAGAACACGGTCCTGACTGTGCAGAGTGTGCACAATGATCTTCACTGTCTCTGTGCCGTCACTGCAGGAATGATCTATAGGTCTGTGCTTGAACTGCTTATGTAGGTCAAGGGCAGACTGTTCCAGAGATTCCATCAAGTCTCCCTAGTGTCCCCCTTGGGGCTCT